>VXAL01019417.1:7208-58905 GCA_013399475.1 Chauna torquata | reverse complement strand
ATTTTTTTTTCACTGTTCTGATAGTGGAGTGCTAAGATGAAAGTTATGAGCTGGATTCTCTTTCTGTGTATTAACTGAAATCTGCTCAGGTTTGAGCACTTTTAGAAATTTATTAAAACAACTATAGAAGTAACTGAATGCAGAATCTTACTCTGCATTTTTGACTGAAAATAATTTCATACATGAACAATTCAGCATTATGAATTTTTTGCTCAGATGTGTTAGCTGAAGAAGTTGCCTGAGTACAATGGGGAACAATACTTAGGCAATCACATCTGAATTGCTGGTGGTCTTAGTATAAAAGGATATGCATTCAGTCCTATGCTGTTTTTTTTTTTTTTTTCCCATAATGTATGAGGAAATTTCATTAACAGTAGCAAAAATAAGTTGTCTATGCCAATTATCTAGGACAAATCAAAGCATGGATAGATTAAGCAGGCACCTTACTCGTCTCAACACCTAAAATTCTTTCCAGTGAGAGCAATGACATTATCTCCTTCATCTTGCTAAATTAGAATAAAAAACAAAACCCCCAAAATAGCTATCTGCTTTTGATCTATCTAATGTGTTTTGGTAGTATAAATTGATGCTGAATAACTACCTAATGTTTTGCCAAAACACTTGCACTGTGTGCACTACAGCTTTCCTATATACAATGCTTCCTGAATAAGAGCTGTATTTTGAATCTAAGTTAAGTTAGTTCCATATGTTATGATATCTTTTTATTATGAAGATGGTGACACCTATATAGCTTTTATGGAATATGTTAATAGTTATTTTGCTTAGTAAAGCTTTATAAATATAAACCGAAATGTGTATCAGAAACTATGGGAGAAAAGATAAAATACAATGAAATTGTCTTGTTAAAAATCTGGTTGTAGCTGCTCTATATTAAGGTGTTAAATGACACATCAAGGATCATCTTGCCAAAAAGTAGAGATGTCAAACAAAACCTAATTTTTCTTTTTTTTTTTCTGAAGGAAGGAAAACCTACTGACTCAGGAATTTCCAGTAAATGGAGACCAGAGCCTTCAAAGAAAGGTGTTTATACCTGTGGTTTATACAGCTGTGTTTACAAAGGGGTTGGAAGTATTTGCTGCATCATTCTCACATGATGTTTGTACATCATGCTTTTACAGGAGCCGGAAACATTTACTGCTTCATATTGAGGGACATCAGCTGTCCTCTTGCTGGCCCTGGCTTGTGTTTTGACAATCTTTCAAACACTGCCATTAGTGTTTGAGTAGAGCTCCTTATGACATGGTAATGAACTAGTGGCAAAAATCTAATAGAGGAACAGAGCCTGAGCTGGACGAGTAATCACAAGTGGAATGGAGTCTTCCACGTGTGCAAAACCAATTCATGAAGATACTTCCAGCATTTGGGAGCAGTAGTTCTCTCTTCACCTTGTACCCTGCTTGCCTCCACCTAAACCAGCACTTCCAGCTCCCTGTCCCTCTCTAACACCTTTCATTCTGTATCTTGTTCTGTACTTATACTGCTGAAAAGGGAGCTTCGTGGTTCCCCAAAGCCTATTCCTAATCTCCTACCATTGGGAAGGCTCTGAAAGTTTATGCAAATATTGTTAGAGCAATGTCATTGCCTGACATTCCAGCAAATGTGTTAGTTTGTCTGCCCAAACCTGCTGTCTAGTCATTCCTGAATGATAAGATAAATCATCAGCTGCCAGGCCCTGTAATCTAAAAAAATAAAATAAGGTTGCAAATGAACTGAAATGTATTTGTTTCTTTAGACACCCCACACACACACACACACCACCCCTCACACATAAAATCTTTGTGGCATTGGAGCCTGTAAGAAACTATGCTATTTCTCATTGAAGAAAGGGTGTCTGTATTTATGTGTGAATATATGTATGTGTGTACATAGAAAATAATATTTGGAGTTTGCATCACTGATCCATGGGGTCTTCCTTACTCTTTGTATACAATGCTGTCGTCTATATATACAATGTTTTGTATATGTGGAAGATATACTGTATAGAGATTTGAAACTGGACAAAGAATTTTAAGAATCTCTTCCTGTCAATTTTGACTTCTGCTTCTTACACTCCCAAGTGCTTAAAATAAAAACAGAAAAGAACTGATTTTTTTTTTTTTTTTTAACTTCAGAATAAGTAATGCATAGGAAGTCTTAGAAATCCTGAAAAAGCTACATCAGGTACTGAACTCAGTTTGTCAGAACCAAAATATCTTGTTTTTACATTAGATAGTTCCCAGGTGAAAATAAGAGCTCCTCTTTATTGTAAATATCAGTACTTGAGACTATTACTTTTTGTTTGTTTGTTTGTTTTTGTTTGCTGTGATGGAGATCTACACTTTAGACCTGTGCCTTGGGATTCTGAGCTCTAGTCCTACATAAAGAAATTTTAAAGTAAAATCTAGGAAAAATCATTAGAGGAGAAAATGGATTTTTAAAAAACAAGTAGACTTTATTAAAAATTGAAGCTTTAAATTAAGGAGCAGAACAGGAGCCAACTTGCATTCTTCAAGATAGCACAAAACCTCCCGTAATCCAACCTAGTAAATGTCCCTCTCTATTTTATTCTTTGAACTCACACTGCTCAAACTGAATCTATTTCCAATTAGCATTGCCCATCCAGGTAAGAGATCCGTATCTACTTCATTGCTTGGGCAGTTAGACCAGTGGGTTGTAATCATGGGGCTGGTGATTTATAGGTTTCTCTATGTGGGAAAGTTACTGTTTAGTGAGCAGAGGTTTGAATTTACAGTACTACTAGCTTATTCCACTTCCGTTTTTAATACAGTTGTGAACAAGCTCTTTTGAAAGTGAACCTACAGTGCTCAGAGTATTTTACCTGGCAAATTACTGAACTATAAATTCTCGCTTCAGTTTGTGAAACTTTTTTTATAGACAAACCAAATTTTTCTTTCTGTTGAAACTTATTCATTGCAATTTATGCAATGTTTGTAGTTTTTTTTCTATGAAGTTAACCAAGTCACAGCTGCTACTCTTATTAAAGTACATGAAAAAAGAACTAATTAAAAAAAAAATACTATGAAAGTACAATAGAGCAAAGGTGAAATACAGAAGTAAAGCCTACAGTATGACTCAGGCTAATGTTTTACCTCGGCTCTGTTCTAAATACGATGACATGATGCCTTAAGCACAAATGATGTTGTTTCTTCCTCTTACGAGGTACACCTTCTAATTGCTTGACCTTTCTGTGTTCTGCATACACTGCAACATTCTAGGTGTGTGTCTTTTACATCAGCACAGTGGATACTGGGCAAAAACATCCTATCAAATGGAGCAAAAAAAGTGGCTTACACAGTTAATGTAAGCCCAGGATGAGGCTAAGATACAAGAGACCAAGCAGCTCCAGCAGAATGCAAGGCAAGTCCTATGAACCAGCTTGGATGGGAGCTGCCTTGAAGGAGTTTTTGGTTTCTCTGTATGAAGACTGGTGGTTTTGTTGTTTCAGAAACCACCTATAATTATTTAATGCTACTAATTTCCTCCAGCTTCTAGAAAGACAAAGCTGCCATATATATCTTAAAACGCACCGGCTTCTCGTCTAAGGCTACATTTGAAGCATTTCTTTGTCCTAATTCATCCGTAAATAGGGTGCTGTAATGCTTGCTCACACTCAACAGAGTTGTTGCCAGTGCTTTCAGGTTCTTTAATGAAAGGCACCATCCTTGCAAATTGATATATGAATTTTAAGAAACTTCTGGGTGTGTGCTGTAACAGAGTTCATGTTACATTGACAGCCTATTGCCCTTGTAATATGAAGTTTCTAAAGGTCAGCTGTATTTTATGTGGATTCCTAACAAATCTGTGCTTATTTTAGAGTTAACATATGGCATCCAATTTTTTTCTTCTCTATCCCAATTTCTCATTAGACATGAATATTCCTGAACTTTTGGGAGCAGACAGTGATGCCAGTAAATGACTTAGTCAAATAACAATACTTGACCTGTGACTTTTTATTGTTATTTCTGCAAAATTGTAAGTTTATTAATAAGGTGAACTCCAGGTCCAGTGATCAAAGGAATGCAATTATAAGACCAAGTGCAAAGAGTGAACTTTAGGGCTGCCTACTAACATGTGCCTAAGTTGAGTAGCTAAAATGTTTTTTAACCACTGTAATTACTCCAGCATCCCACTAGATGACACTTTCACCAAAACACTTTAATCACAACTCGCATAAATGCTGATTCTTCCCTTTATCCCCTGTTCAGTTGTTCTTTTGTGTTCCTTTTTCTTGAAAGGATTCCTTGGAAGCTTGATTACTGTGACTTCTGTATTGTTCCCAAATATATTAGCGATGCTGTGGAACTGCATCGGTGCAGTTCATGGGTGTTCTTTCTGTGATTGTGATGCCCTCTTCTTCAATTCTTGCCCTTTCCTAGTGGCGTAATGGGCAATTGAAAGCTACAAAGATTTCTGAGCGTTAGCAGGCCCACCACTTGACTTTGTCAATGCTTGACATATGTCACTCTACCATAATGCAAGTTATATATTTTTTAAAGTGTAATAAAAGACAAATGCAGTCCATACTATTGAAAGTAGCAATTACTCTGTAAACTTAAAAAAATCCTCTCAAAAGTATTAGTGCATAGGTGGTTGTACAGTAAGGGCCAGAGGCTAGATATTTAAAGAAAAATTTAATAGTCTAAATAGCTTAAATTCTGGAAGTGTCTAAATCCGCATAAGTGTGCTATTTTGCAGAATTTTCAGGCCTGCATCAGGCATATCAGCTTCTTTGTACATTTCAGGGGACTGCTGGACATATAAGTAAGACACTGTAGTGATGTGGAGAGGACTGGTTGCGTGAACAATGAGTGAAATATTAGGGAAAGAGATGGAGCCAAAGGGCAAAAGCAACCCCCGCTGGGACCAAGGGATTATCGGTGTTAGTTTGGTGCTCCTTGCTGTCAGGCAGGGAGAGGAGTCATTGCCATCCAGGAGGAGACTCAGCTCCCTTGGAGGTCAGCAATCAGGACATATTGGCTGTTTACACAGGCCAGAAGCTGAGGGGCAAAACCTTTCTGTAATGCATATCACTATTTCCTGTTTGTGCTCAGTCTCCCACGGCCCCGGATTTTTCTTTAGTGCAGTGGCCCTGTTGCCTGGACAACCTGGGCCCAATTCATTTCATGCAGGGCTTGGAAGCAAAGAGGGGTAAGAATAGACTGAGAGCAGATAAAGAGCTAGTATGCTATGATTTTCTACCTCGTTAAGGATTCTTACTTTAGGCAGTTTGGACTCAGGCTTGAGTGAGAGCACCAACCAGTCTGAGGGGTGAGCTGGCAGTAGCAATTGGATGGCTTTGCAAGTACTGATAGGCAGGAACTCGGGCATCTGGGAGACTTTGCTTTGGGGCTGGGCATCCGTATAGCAATTCTGCAGAGACAGATAGGCACCAAAGCAGCTTCAAGGATCTAAGCAAGCATACTTACTAAAGTCAGTGACTCATGTTCATACAGAAAGTGTTCAGCTTCTGATTCAGTCCTTTATTATTTTAAACTCTTAATTAAGTCTCTTTGAACCCACAGGTGCAGCAACTTACTGATGCTTATTTGTTTTCTTTTATTTGTCACAAGCTTTCATTTACCAAAATATTTTAGGCAGGTGATTGAACTAGAGGTATTTGAGGGGATTTTAATGAATTTTTGGAAACTGACCAGCTTTGGTCATTTTCTGTTTATAGATCTGGGACTATCATTTTATCACCTAAAAAGCTGCATCAAGATCAGTTTTTCTGGTGAAAGAGAACACTGCTAAATATCAATGTTCTCTGGACCTTAGTGTAAGCATACATTTTTAAGTAGATCTCCGATGGATGACTAGACCTCTTCCATTGCTATTTTACAGGTTGATTTAAAATTGATTATGTGTTTACATCTGTATTATTTTCTATTTTAACTAAATGACTACATATGGAATAGTATTTTTTTTTTTAATTTTCAATAAGCTGAAGTTTTTAATAGTCAAATGACAAATATTAAGAAAAAGAAATTTGCTATAGGTATTCCAGTTTTCAGATACATACTTTTTCAGATATGGACACATTGAATATTATGTTCACTTTCTAATGAATCAGTCATGCAACTATTTCAACCACTCTGTTCCAAAACCGCTGCTGGTGCACTGACTTTTTTTTTCTTTGCTATAGTTTCTGTGGTTATTTCACCATACATGCACTTAAGTAATGCTTAGTATGTCATTTCACTGTTAGTTGAGCTATTTCATTTTATGTTTTTTTTTTTTTTAAAGAACTGACTAGAATCCAGCCAGTTATCCAAATCACGGAACTTCAGTCATTTCAGTGTTCTTTCTGTACCAACGAATGATTTTGTTTGTTTGTTTTTCATTATTATTTTTTTTAAATCCAAATTAGCATAACTTCAGTTGGAGGGACTGAAATGATATTTTATGGATTGAATCTTCAGGGTAAGAGACATAAGAAGGACAAGAGATAACTGTTACAAATATTTATTCTTTTTTTTGTAGAGGAAATTTGAATCTCTCTCTCCTGTTTGCAAGCTGATTCTCATCACTGAGTGAGCATAGAGAAGACTGTTGTAGTAGTTTTGTATTATTTTATTAAACATGTTTGGGATCTAAATAAAACAGTGCATCTTGTATCAAAATATTTAAATGTTTTCTGTTTACAGAAATTATTGGAAAAACCTCAAATGCTTTTCAAAATTGTTGGGGAAGAGATGAGGAGTAAGCAAACAAGCTGAGAAACTGGTTGTGTGCTCTCACATAAATATGTACAAAGTATAAATAAATTCTGTAATTTTTAGATTAAATTTTAATGTCCATTTCAAAAACATTTAATGCAGCTTCTCTGTTTATTTTACAGTTTAGCTGGGAAAGTTTGCAACCTTTCATTATACTGTGATCTCCACTTGGATGTAGTGCTATTCAGATTTTCTGAAAGCTGGGATTTTTGCTTATATTATAATAAAAATGTCCACTAGTGGTTGAATGAAGACAGTCTAAATTCAGCTTAAGTCTAGTGTTCTTTATTATTTTCCTGCAAGTAACTGAAGGTGTCTAGCCAGTAGGTGCTGAGATTTATGGGAACTTCAAACAGCTAAAAATAATGGCTTATGCTGAGATGTGTTCAGATTCATCCTGGTCTTAAAATATTTTGAGACATGCTGAGTTGTGGGATGTTGAGTATATACCATGCTATAGGTGAGGTACCAAGATCTCTCCTTCCCTTCAGCCACAGGACTCTCCCTAACAATGCTGGAAGTGAAAATGAATCATTTATGAGCATCAGTAGACACATGGGTGGGGCCTCTTTGTAAACTGGTATTTTGTTGATGCAATATGTGTGACAGCCTTTTAGTTCTGAATATAAATGTTACTGAGAGGAAATTAGGTTGGTTCGCAGAGGAGATCAGCCAGACCTTGCAGTGCATCTTGCTGAGGAGCAGGTACCTCCAACCAGCACTGTGCTTCGGATACTAGTACATGTAGAAGGAAAATGGAAGGTGAGTGCTTTGAAACTTTACTATCACTAGACATAGGACTGAGAATGGAAATAAATAAACAGTCAGGTGTAAATACATAAGAAAAAGTATACGTATTGCTGTGTAGAATCAAGCCAAGTGATTACTTGGTTTAGATTTTGGTTAAATTTTATTATATGTGGATATAGAAAGAAAAGAGCAACTTTAGAAAAAAAAAAAAAGGAAAAAGAGTTATGGAGAAGAGCTGGTGAAACAACAGCCATTTCTGAGAACAAGAACGCTCATGGAAATGTATATATTTTATTTCCAGCATAAAGTAAAAAGTTCTAGTTTTCAGTATTCTCATGCTAGAATCAATTATTTCACGATAGTTACCTGAAGTATCCTCTCTAGAATGAAGGCAAAATGTGAATTGATAGAGAAAACCCAGTGACTGATATTAGAGGTGGGGTTTCTATCAGAGAAAGAAGACCCATAAGAGATGTTAAATTGATTAGCCTTTAGTATTTTCTCTGAGCTGCCTTTGCTTAAGAAGGCAATTGTTAGCTCCTTTGTGATCCAGCCGTGATAATTAACTCTGATAAGCAAACTGTGGGCTGACTTTAGACAGCTTCCCTGGGAAACATGTAATATCTCAACTCCCTGATGTTCCGGTTTAGCTGGATTCATGAGTCAATGAAATGTAGTTGTCTTGGTTTATAAACTCCTCTAGAGGATGGGTGAGGATCAGGTTCATGACCACAGGAATTCGTCATGTGTGCTATAAGCACCTCTAATCCTTTCTGTTCAATCAGAACACTTTGCATTATGGTTGACTAGTGTCATTAAGATATAAGATTTTCAGTGATTTTGTTGCTCTTTCTTGTTCAGCAGGTATGATGTACTCATGAGCAATAATGATGCAATACATTGCCTTTTTTTTTTTTTGGATACTGTGCATGTTTTTAACATGGGTAATGCTGAGGTCTGTATTTCTCTGCTGATCTTTGCTGAAGAGCTGAATGACAAATTCATCATCAAATTTCAGTGGGTGGATGAAATATGAAATTATTTTGGTTCAAAGAATAAATCAGATTTATTTTCTCCCCCAGATCTTCCCTCCCCAATGCATTTCAATTACGGTTTATTTCAGGATGTGATCCTGGGAAACTTCATTGGTTTGCGTTAGAAGTGGCCATGTCCCATGGGCTTAGCTATGAGTCTTCTTTTATGTGAATACAGCCTTGGATCTGGATGGGAAAAATTAGTTTCCCCTACATACCAACTCTATTCAACTTAGCACCAGTTTAGCTAGAGAAATTACATTGTTTGGTTGTTCTGCAAGTTTAGCAGGACCAAACTTAACCTTTCAGAATTAAAATAATATCCAAGTCTTTGTAGGTCTGTGAGCCCAGTTTCCAAAACTGCTGAGAATTTGTGGCTCCCATTGTCTTCAATTAGAGTGAAGCACTTTTGAAAATAACATATTGTATGTAAATAAGTAAAATGAATGTTGCCACCCATCCTTCTGGCATCAGGATCATAATTAGCCCTGGCAAATGGCTGATATCCAGACAGGATGCCTGAGACGGGGATCATCCAGTACTTTTGTCAAGCTAATCATAGCATTTGGGATAGATTGTCAGCCTGTTTTCAGAATCATAATTTGTGAATATCTCCCTCTCCATCAAGTTCCTCAAAGATGTCTCAGTAAAATGGGTGTCTCCAAACCTTTTATGATTTTGGGAAATGTAGATAGAGACATCTACATATGCATCCATATTCAACATTATTTGCATTTTGGGGGTGATATTTGTTCATATTTTTTCATAACTCATTTGGAGTGCCATTTAAGCCTTCAAATACATGCATTCATTATCAAATATTTTATTTCATTTACTTTATTATTTTATTATCTGTATAAATACCAATTCTCAACTGATAACATGAAAAAAGTCTGCTGTTCAGCTGTGGTTGAAAACTATGTCAGAAGACAGGATGTTGTCATTTAGTGAAACTATTACAATACAAAATTAATCTTTTGAGTAGAGATACTAATACCGTCCTTCAACATCAGTTATTTATGAGGCACGAAGGTGCTATATAAAAGATGTGAAACTTGTGGCACAGCTTTATAAATCAGAGCGTTATACAAGTTTCTACCCGCAAGCTAAGGAAGTGGTGAACTTCTAAGGATACTTTTATGGATGTGTCTCATTATATAGTTTCTCAGTGTTGATGAAATTTGAACAAATTCTTGACTGATTTTTTTTTTTTTTTTTCCAAAACAGCTATCTCTCTCATCTTTATCTCCTGTTTCACTTAATCTTGACCTCACCCAGTGATGTGGCCTCAATTATCTGGTTTTCCTTTTGTATTTCTTTCTCCATCCTGTAGTCATTGAGCTTGGAGATGTTGACCTGAACTGTCCTTCCAACTGCCAAATTCATAACACCCATTTCTTCGGAACTGACAGACAGATAATAAGGAGAGGGCAAGCCTTCAACTTTTATGCTCGCTTCCATAATCGGGAATGGGATGACTCTGTGGATCAGGCCCTTTTCACCGTGGAGACAGGTAGTCACTCCCAAAATCTGTGTAGTCTTTCCCAGTCCTTTTCTGGTAAGTAATATTTCCCATAGTTTTCAGTGATAAATACTATCTACTCATTCACCTTCTGTGTGAACAGACTACCCTTCCCTAGCTAAGGCAGTGCTTCTACTATGTAAAGTTTTCTAACCCTATTATGAAAGTGACAAGTGAAAAACAAATCCACCCTTTGGAGGTTTACATTGCAAATGATTGCTAAACAAATTACTTGTCTTTTACATGTGCTTTGTTTACCCTTACTGAAGTTGTACTTATTTTTCTGAAAAGGCCTCAGACCCTGCGAGTCAAATGAGACGAAATGTACATTCCCAATGGGCAGATGTCTAGATCAAACCTGCTGGAGTGCTTCCTACAAAATTCATCAGCCAAAATGCATCAATATTAGTGTGTTTCCTCCCTCCAACGCCTGCATTGGCCGTTATATTCTCAATATGCAAATCACGTCTTGTGGTCACACATACCAGCGATGTCTTGGAGATTTTTATGTCCTTTTTAACCCTTGGTGTGCAGGTGAGAATTCCAGTGATATTGAGATAGTTTTAAGAAAAAATGCTAGTGATGAGTAAAAATGTTGAAAATATTTATTACTTAGCAGGTAAGTAAGGGATGGAGTCACAGAAATCATAGGAAATAGAGAAGGATTTGATTATTTTTTTTCCTGTACATTCAAAGCTGTCTCAAGCCAGTGTTTTGATTTAGTTTCTTACTGGTAGTAGTGATGTAGTATGATTTTCTTTTCTCCACTTTTACAATAGCTTGCCAGGAGAAGAGGCTATGTGCACAAACTGAAACAAAGGAGGTTCCGTCTGAACATCAGGAAACACGTTTGTTACTGTGCAGGTTACTGAAGTATTGGCACAGGTTGCCCAGAGAGGTTGTGGAGTCTCCTCCTTGCAGACATTCAAAAGCCACCTAGGTATGGTCCTGGGCAACCAGCTCTAGGTGACCCTGCTTAAGCAGATGACCTCCAGGGATCCCTTCCAACCTCATCCATTCTGTGATTCTGTGAATTCTGTGATATCACCAAGAAATAATACAGTACAAATATGAATGAAATTCAGTAAATCTGGTTTGAGTGGCAACCAACTGCGGAGTCTGTGAGACCCTGCCAAAATCAATACATGGCAAATATTTACATTGTCCATTGATTTGATCAGAATTAGATACTCAACTGTAAGTGCACTGTTTGACTCCTAGAACTGCTTAGTGTGAAGACAAATTGCAAGCTCTGTAATTCAGGTGTATTACAGCAGAGTGAGACTTAATAAAGGCAAAACCAAGAGGTAAACAGAAATGAATTAAACATGTTTAAAAGTATGTGTTTAAAACAGAAAAAGAAAGAGGGATCCAATGAAATAGATAAAAGATATAGAAGTGCTAGAAATGAGCATATTGTCTGATAGCTCTTGCATCTTTTCCAGATGACCCTGTATATATGGACAATCAGGCCCAAAGAGAAGAATATGTTCTGAATGAACATGGCATACTGTATGAAGGAGTTCACAAGCACATTACCTCTAGACCTTGGCACTTTGGACAGGTACATTTTGAAGATTTGCTCAGAAGTAGTTGTCATCCATATAAATACAAATGAAGTCTTATCCATATTTTGCAGAAATGCATCCTATATTATGGAGTGCAAAAGGTTTTTAGGACTAGTCCAGAATATGCATGAAAGGAACAAAATGTTTAAAAATGTCACTGTAGCCCCAACAACTGCAAGGAAGTTTTCTGTAGTATAGAATTATGGAAACTGCAGAATGTTCTTGGAAAAAGAAAATTGTGCTTCTGAAAGAAAAAAGATTCTATTAGTTAAACATAAGCAAAAATAATGTGCTTTTCAAAAGAGATTATCTTTGGTCTTCCTTAAAGCAGACAGACGAAACTATGCAGACTGCTAGGAGCCGGACCTAATTTTAAAAAAAAATTGTAGTGGAAGGGAAAGGGCAGCTCATATACATGAGAAAGACTGCAGTATTGACAAGAAAGGTATTTTTTCAATGTTAGAATACCATGATGTCTGTGTTAACTTCTCTTTGGCCAGTTTGAAGATGGAATTCTGGATATCTGCTTGAAGATTCTAGACATGGGTGCGAGTTATCATCAGGGCTCTGATCGAGACCGTTGTTGGCGCAATGATCCTGTGCATGTCAGCATGGTGGTAAACCACATGGTAAGAACCAGTGGTATGTGACCTCTGAATAGATCAGGTCACACTTCATTTTTTCATAGAAGGATAAATTGTACCGTAATCTAACACAGTATGAGTAGTAAGGAAAATCCTTTTTGTGCTCAGATTCACAGGATAAAGTAACCTGTAACACTGATCTTTGATAATTTTGTGAGATGCTTAGGATGTGAAGGCATGGTCAGGTATTTGGAAAGGTTGTTTTTCTTTTCTCTCTGCTAGATAAGCAGCCATACCACTAACAGTATCATGAAGATTCCCGAAAACAATGATTACCTGAAAGGAACAAAACCATTTTCCTGGAATGGAAGTGTCCCTATTCTTCAGCAGTGGTACAATGGCAGATGCAGACCAGTCAGATATGGGTACTGTGGGTCTCTTGCTTCAGTAATGTGCACAGGTATGATATTTCAGTCTGTCCTTACCTAGCTATCCAAAATGGAAGGAAGAAAACCAGGATCAGAAAACTCAGAGCCTAAATACTACTGCAAGCATATTCCTCATAAGTCTACTAGAAAAGAAATGGAGTATTTTATCTTTTTTTGATATGGCATGGCTATCTAAATAGTGTTTATTATAAAACTGTTGCTTTCCTATAAACTGTGAGGAGCAAGAAGAAAAGTGATACTGTCTTTTCTTGATCCTTACGCAATGTAGCTCTCAATACTGCAGCTTTTATTAAAACACAGAGCAAGCACAAGTTCACAGAAGCAAAAATTTATCCATCATGTGAGATTTGAGGAATGAGTAAAAACACCAGCTTATGAACAGGAATAAGACCTCTAGCACTGTCTCCCCCAAAACACAAAAGCAGCAAGCTACTACCTTCTTTTGCTGCAAAGGAGGAGATAATAGTGAACTAAATGATACAAAGGGGAAAAAAAGAGTTACAACATTACACCATTTACTTACTGAACCTGCTTCTGCAGTAAGTAAAGGGCTTGCTTGATTAATTACTAGTTATAATGACTCGTGAATATTTTTTTTCCTTACAGTGATGAGGTGTTTGGGAATTCCAAGTCGTGTTGTCACAAACTTCTGTTTTCCATGCTCAAATGAGAATCCCCTTGGTATCAATGAGATTTTTGACTGCACTGGAAAAAACCTCTGTGGTAAAGACAAGCTATGGTAAATAAGAAATAAATAATAAGCTCCTTTGGTTTTGTCAAAAGCTAGATGATAGAAAGACTAGTGTAAATCTAGCAGTTCAGTGTATCTATTTCTTCGATGTTGCATAGCTGTTCATTTTCCTATTAACGCATTTCGAAAGCATACAATTACTGAAGAAGCAGTCTGCTCAATCTACACTTTCCCAAACAAACAAACAAACAAACACCAAAAAACAACACTTCTGAGAATTGCTGCTACCTGCTTAGCCTTCTCAGTTGAAACAACAGGCCATCCATCTTAACAGATGCAAAAATATTAAGTAGATCATGAAATGCAAAGACAAATTTATAACATTAAAATTATTATCCTTCGTCATAATCACTTGGTTGATAATTACATTGTCTTCCTGAGGCTCCTTATCATGGATTGCTTCATTGTTGTCAACCTTTCGATTCATGTTCATACAGCTATGATATTATTGCTCATCACAGCACAATTTCTTGTTTTCACCCTTGGCCTGTATGTTCATAATTTAACTGCATCAGATTTTGATGATTTTGATTGTATCCAAGCCTTATTTGTGAGAGCTTTCAATGAATTTTTTGATCTTTCCCATGTGAAAAAGACAAGATCAAACTGACATGCCAAGGGAATGAGGATCCTATTTTAGCAGTCAATGGTTTCTTCTTTGTTAATCTATTAAAAAGACTAGGATAGTACGTGCTTTTTTTTCTCTAAAGAACTGGGCAGAAAACAACAGGAAAATACACCATTTAAACAAAAGAACTGTGCTGGCACATTATCAACTGAAAGAACAACAACAAACAAACAAACAAACAAAAAGAAAATGAGCTATAAAAGGAATGTTTTGCAAGCAGGTTTGCAGGTTCCAGGAACAGATTTTTAGTCTTAGGGATATAAAGCAAAACAAACAACTCCTGTCCCGAAACGTCATTAGCAGTGTTAAGACAGAACTATTCAGTTGCTTAAAAGGTTCTCTGTGATATGCTTTTCCTCCATAGCAAGGCATTGAACTTAATGACCCAAGAGATGTTTTTAATCCTATGTTCCTGCATCCTACAGGCGGTATCACTGCTGGAATGAATCTTGGATGGCTCGCAGAGATCTAAATCAATGCTGTGGTGATTGGCAGTGTCTGGATCCAACACCTTTGGAAACGGGCAGAGGTAACTAACAGTGTTTGCTATAATTGTCATCATTTTCATCAGCTTATGTCTTTGAGTTTCTGTACTACTCAGGTTACATCCTGTTATAACATGTTGCTTTTCATCTGGCTTAGGTACAACTTGCAGTGGTCCTACATGGGTTCGAAGCATCAGAGAAGGGGAACTGGACTTTGACTACGATGGCCATCATATGTTTTCTCGGTTAAATTCGAACTATGTTGGCTGGCTTTCCCAAAACAATGCCAAAAAAACAAAAGTTTTCTGTGACACTTGGCCATGTGGACAACATCTAAGCACCAAAAGTGTTGGCAGCGAGCAATTGGAAGATATCACTGGGAGTTACAAGTATGAGCTAGGTATGATGAAAAGTCATTAAACGGGCTAGAGGAAATTTAAAATGTTAATCATACAAAATTATGTATTTTGTCCTATATTAAAATTAGTAGAATTATCTAAAGCCATCAAACAAAACAGTAGCAATTGCTTTCATTTAATAGCACTCTTCTTATGTACATACTTTGGTCTCACCTGTATAATAGTTTCAAATATTAGCAGACTTTAGATAATCAAAAAAAAAACTAAATATTTTTAAACCCAGGATTAACTTCTTCCTTGTTGACTCTTGCACTAGCTCTATGAAGAAATATGCTCATGTACTAAATTTATGTATTATTAGGATTTCCTGCTGTTATTACTTCTGGATTACTGATTTTCACTTTCCAGATTTAGGGAAGAGTTCAACCAGCAAAATTGCCTAAAAGTATGTAGAGCGGATTAGGGTTGATAGTAGAAGCACAAGTTCTGTTTTCTGAAAAGGAACAAAAACAAAGAAACAAACAAACAAACAAACAAAACAATTGGTAGTGTCTTTATGGTGTATTTCACCTTTTGAGAGACATGGTAGCATTTCATATTAGCCCTAGCACTTACAAAGCACTTACACTTATCCTTTGAGTTTTGCACTAACTGTACATTCTGAGATTTACATTACCATTTTGAAAATTAATGAATGAAAGTAAAATACATTTTACGAATGTTTTTCTGAAATATTTATTTTCAGTACTTCTGTACATTCAGAGTACTGCATCTTATTGGATTTGTTCTACACCAAGCCACTGTATTATGTTTCAGGAAGGAGGAGGAAGAAGTTTAATTATCTTTATTATTTAGGAAGATATGACTTCCAGCAGACTCATTATCATATATCTCCTTCAACAGGTTCTGCGAAAAGCAAAGAAGCCTATTACCGGGCTTACAGAAGAATTCACCCAGGGTACTGCAATGCTTCCAACTGTCATATAGATAGAGAGTTATCATCTCTGAAAAACCCATTTTTGAGTGACAGTGGTGTTAACATGAGGCTAAAGATGGCCAACTGCCCAATGTATGGTGAAGATGTCCAACTGCACTGGCTGCTTGAAAATTTACGTAGTGAACCCAAAAACCTGAAGTTTAATTTGTGCGCACAAATAATAACATACAATGGTTGCCCAATGGATCAATTTTGGAAAGACAGTGTGAATGTTACATTGGGTCCAAGGGAAGGTAAGAAGGTGGATTTGTCTAATGCCCATCTGACCACTGTTCTTTTCAGGAGACAGATAGGAGATAGGATTGTCTATAGGAGATAATCTTTTTTCAGGATTAGTGGGGACTTCTTAATACTGGTGGGAAGTGAAATTAATACAATGTTAAATATTGACAGCTGAATTGCCTTTAGGGCAATCACTCAAAAATCAACACAATACACAACACAACCAATACTACATGTATAGCAGGTAGTCTTTGCTTAATTTCTCAAGGTTTAGAGATTCTGATGATAATTTAAAAACTTATTTCTGTTAAAAGTTCAAGTCCAGATTCTGTATTCAAAACAAAGATAAAGTTGCAGGTGTTTATCATAAAAGTAATTCATTTCCTTTGGCCAGAAGATACTAGCCAGTATATAACACTTATTTTGAGGACTTAAGTGATTATTTCCAGATACACAGTATGCTGGGAAATGCAAAGGTGTGTCACAGCATAAACATCTGTTTTAATGGTTATATCTTTTTTTTCTGGAAGAAAAAAGATCCCTTTATTTATGTCATATCACTATAAGAAGAAATTTTGTTCCTGATATTTAAATTCTGTTTTACCTGGCTTTAATTTGCCTATGTTCAATTTATTGCTTTAAGAATTGCATTAGAATTAAAGTTTCAAAATTTAAATAAATTAATTAATTAAAACTTCCCTGCAAATACACTGGTATAGTTATAGTAATTAAAAAGTGTGCAGCTTTTGAATGTAGCAATGTATCATCCTAAGCCAGGAAAGTTCATGTCTGGTTTCAAAGATGCTGTGGTAACTTAATATTTAATTAAACAATTGTAATTGCCAGTTAAACTTTAGGAGGAAGGGAAGTAGAAATATTAGCTAAAATAAAAGAAAAAAATAATTAAAATAAATTTGTTTTACAGTGAAAAACATTCCACTGTGTATATCATATAGTCAATATGGACCTTATCTCTGTGATCACAACATTATGAAAGTAGTTGCTGTCTCAGATTCAGAGTGTGGAGAAGTTCTGATGGTGAGCAGGGATATCGTGATCAACAGACCACCTGTTATTGTTAAGGTAAAGAACTTTAACTGTGCACTTCGTGATCTAAGGAACATTTAGGAACTCTTATTGTCCACTTCCTAGGTATAATACAGAAAAATGTGGAACTCTTTTTGTTTGTTTGTTTGCTTTTTAGCAAGATCAGTGTGATTTTAAACGTATAACAATGGACTTAGAGTGGTGCCTAGAGATCATAGAAGTAAAACAGAAAGAAATGTGTATACGAATAATCTCTTTTTTTTAATTCTTTTTTTTTCTTCCATTTATTTAATTTAATGCTAATTTTGTAAGGATTAAAAAAAAAGTGTTTGATTTTATATATTTTTTTCTCACTAGCTATTGAGCCAGCCCAGGCTGAAAGTACCATGTACAGCAGAGATCTCCTTCTGCAATCCTCTCCAGGAAGATATGAAAAACTGCATAATGACTTTAGAAGGCTGCGGTTTATTCAAAGAGCCAATGACCATTGAGTAAGATCATCAGTTATTTAAATGGGGATAAGATTAGGGGTTGACTGAGGTCTGCTAGGTCAGAGCAGGTTTTGAGGAAGATGATAGTTCTGATATTTCTTGTGTTTAGGACCTGAACAGGATTTTATACCCCTCACTACTCAGAGACGCCATCACAATCCTCACTCTTGAAACTGATGGAGCATTTAGAGTTGGCAAGATATACTGCTCCTTCATTTTTCTTACGGTTTTCTTCACAGGAAATTTTAACTCTGTCTCCCAGCCCTTATAATCCTATTGATTTTATAAAGAATTCCTCTAAGTATTCATGAACTTGCATCACATACATAAACAATTAGAAAAAGACAGTGAGAAATAGGAGTGTGCATTCCAAGCTCACAACATGTTAATCACAGGAAACTAGATATTTCCAGGATGCTATAACATCCTAGGAAAAGGAGCGGTTCATTAATATGCTTCATGACAAAGACAACTGACAGAAGTACGACTACTTTTGAGGGGAAGCAATTAGGAATTGTTCTCACTGAACGATAATGAACTCAATGCCACAGAGCTCCCCTATCCAACTTAGACGACTGGAAATGGGAAGCAGCAGATGTATCTTTGAGGCAGAATGGTACTATGTTTTTGAAGAATTTAAGAAACATACTTATTCCCAGAGAGTATCATGAATGGGTTTCCAGTTCCAGTTCCAGTTCCAGAACTGACTGTGGGAGTTTTCCACGGGTAGAAGTAACAAATCTCCTTTTGAGACAGAAGGAAATGGTTACCACGCTATTCACAGCACACGATTATTTTGGGGGAGCAAGGCAAGAATAACAAAGTAGTCACAGCAGACTGTCTCTGAAAACATGTCATAGCAAATCAAAACTTATAATGTGAAGTCATCTTCTAGTACTTCAGGTCTCTAAGCTACCTAAGGCCCTAATTCTTTCCCTTCTCTCGGTGCAGTTTGGGAACGCTGGCTTCCAATCAACAGGCACGGACCATTGTGGAGTTCACACCATACAGGCTGGGCAGCCACCGGCTCCTGGCCAACTTCGGATGTCACAAGTTTGCCTACTGCAAAGGGTGTGCCAAGGCCGAAGTGTGTAATCCTGTGGGGCAGAACGGCTCCCTGCCTGTGAACCAGAATGGGTCACTGCCGGTCTGTGAGAATGGGTCCCTGCCTGTGAACAGCTCTGGGCCAGTCCCTGCGGGGGACCCTGGGTTCAACTCCATGTGTGAATACATATGTATCCCCGTGTGCAATCCAAACTGCAACCCAGGGGGCCCGCCTGTGTACGACTTCGTGTACCTGCCTGCAGGCCATCCTTTATGCAACTCCATCTGCAATCCGGGCTTCAACCCAAACATCAATCCTGGTTTTGACCCCGGGTGTGATCCTGGCTTCCGAGTTATATGCGAGACCATGCCTCCCGCTACGTGTGCCCCGATGCCTCCGCCCATGTACGGCTCCATGCCTGTCCCATCATCCAACCCCGTGGGCCCCCCTATGCCACATGTGGTGTTTGAGACGGGGCCCACGCCTGCACACCAGCCTGGAGGTGGAGGGGGGCCGATGTCCTATTCTGTCTCTGTCCCAGCAAATAATGCGGTGAGTGCCCTGCTGACCCACTTCATGGCTGGCCCCAGTCCCACCACAGCAGCCCAGGCGGTTCCCAGCCATCTGCCAGCCCACCCTGCGTGCTCTCCGGTAGCTCATGCTGTCAGCAGTCCCATGCCACCACCCGCAGCCATTTCAGTGCCTGCTGCCTCCCTCTCCCATGTGGTCTGCGGCTCTGTGCCCTCTCCCACTGCCCAGCCTCCCTGTGGCTCCATGGCCACCCTACCGACCCAACCCGTGAGCACCCCAGTAGCCCATGCTGTGTGCTCCCCAGCTCCCTGCCCTGCGGCTTCCCCTGTGCCCCGCTCTGCACGTAGCTCTACTCCTGCAGGGCTGCACCTAGGGGGCTCCCCGGCCCCCCGCCCTGTGGGACCCCCGGCAGCCCACTCGCTGTGCTCCCCCACCTCAATCTCAGTGGGAGCCACAGGGGTCCGCTCTGCCAGCTCACCTGCGCCTCGCCCCGAGAACTCATCGGCCGCCTGCTTTGCGTCCCCCCCGACGCCCCGGCCTCTGGCAGCCGCCACCGCCCGCTCCCTCTGCAACCCCGCCTCTCGCTCGGTCTCCCGGGCCGTCTGCACCCCAGGGTCTCGCTCCGTCTGTGGCCCTCAGTGGGGGCCCTCCTGCACCACCACCACCACCTCCCGCTCAGGCTCCCACTCTACGTGGGCTCCAGCCTCCCGCTCAGCATGGAGCCTCACTGGGCGCTCGGGCTATGTCCCCTTCTCCCGCAGCTCCTACAACACGCTCACAGGCCCTCCCTATAGCTCCTTGTCCCGCTCCTACAACACCTTGTCCCGCTCGGCCTACACCACCCTGCCTCGCTCTACCTCTCCCTCTGCTTACGCTACCCTACCGCGCTCTGGCTCGCGCCCCACCGGCAGCACCCTGACCCGCTCCGGGGCACGCACCCCTTGGAGCCCCAGCAGGACCACTCTCTCCTACTTCAAACGCAAATACCTATAATCAAGAGCAACCCACTGGGGAAGAGCTAAAGCGAGTGAATTAAAGTCTGCCCGCAGATGTTTTGAAAAAAGGTTAGAAATAGGGTGATGGAGAGCAGCCTGCGTAGTCCTGAATATTTAGCCACGTGTTTGAGATGTGTTGGAAAGCAGGCTACTAGCCAACAGCCGAGAGGTGCATTTGATGTAATGCTCATGTGTCTTGTGATAAGGTCCAGTGGAAGTGACAAATGAACGTGCTCCCCCTGGAGCCGTAGTGACAACAGTTGCACAGTGCAGGTAATCAGACTAGATTGCTCAGTCAAGCTCTTTTATAAATGATCTGCTTTCAGTCTCTCCCCTCTTGGTTTCTTGCATTGTGTATTTCTCAGATCACCCTGGGCTACTGCGCTCATAGCAAGTCTCTCTCCCTACATGAGATGTCCTGTCGTTGGGGTTCTGCTAACAGAGAGGTGGTAGCAGATCCACCTGGCCGCTCCCTGAACACACCTTGGCCCCCAAGCTGTGAGCCCATTGTGGCTCAGGTCAGTTCTGCATGCACTCGTATTTCCTTAGTTATAAGGTAATGAAAACTGTGGAGGTCATGGAGTAACTAAATCATTGCAAATCAACTGAAGTGTTCCAAAAAAAAAAAAAAAAAACAATTACAATAAATTTGATATTACTACTCTGGATGTATTACCAGTCCGGTATCAGGAAAAAAGGCCAGAGTAGAAAGGATGCAAAACTCCATGAACATTTAATACTAATTTATTGTTTTTCTCAGCTGAATGTTTTTTGCACAGCATTTTCCAAATTTTTCTTCTAATGTATTGTATGCATTTAAGTTCATGGGAAAAGCTCTAATTTGAAGCCTGTGCCTTCATGATTCAATATAGCTAGGGAACTTTTGTCACCAGACTTGAATTAGAGAAGGAGGTATGATGGTACCATTTCTTTCCAACATCCAGCCCTTCCAAATGACCAATTAAATGAATGAAAATGTATTAGAGCTTCTTCAGTTAATTGGTACCATTTCAATGCTAACTTTCTCCCAGTTTTTTTTGAAT
Source organism: Chauna torquata (assembly GCA_013399475.1). Taxonomy (NCBI): domain Eukaryota; kingdom Metazoa; phylum Chordata; class Aves; order Anseriformes; family Anhimidae; genus Chauna; species Chauna torquata. The sequence continues at coordinate 37,667 of VXAL01019417.1, read as the reverse complement.
CAAAATAACATATTGTCATAAAGGAACTGTCCCTGAATTGTATCTCTCCTTTGTCTGTCCCTCACAAGTGCTTTGGATTTGCTGACACACCTCCTATCCCTCCATTGTTTTCCTCTAGTGCTGTTATTTTTAGTAGCATGAGTTAGTGGGGTTTTGTGGTAAAATAATTTTGTTGGTTTTGCAGAATCTTCAGTAACGTAGCAATAGTATCTCAGTAGTCTCACTGTAGTTCACACCCCTATGCTTTGTGATGAGATTGAGTAACCTTCTGGGGATTTTGGAAAGGTGTGGCATCAGATGCTAGCTATGAATGTACCAATTGTGTCAATTACATAGTAATTCTGAGTATGGTAGAAGTCTTTGCCTGGATATTGTAATACAGCGGTCACAGTTCTGTGACTTGTTTTTTTGTTTTGTTTTGTTTTGTTTTTTATGCAGTTTCAGTAGTTTCTATTGGGTATTTGCTGCCAGTTTCTGTGCCTGACAATAAAAACAGAAATTTAGAAAAAAAGCCTGTAATTGTGTTTTTTCATTTTTTTTTTTCTTGCAATGTCTCTTCAAAATTGGAGGAAAATTTCTCCACATGGACTAGAGCGTGAAATCTTCCTTCCACTCTGTTTCTATGTCCTCTTTCTTTACCTCAAGTCTAAAATCAAGTCTCCAAAATAGGTTCTGAAATTAGAGGAAATCTGTAGATTTCCTATATTACCTGAAATAGTCAGTTTGGTATTTAGACAAAAAAATCAGCCATCTTTGCTCACAGTAAAGCTTTCCACTTACAGATGCTGCATGATTTTTCCCTTTGCTTTCATGGTCTGCAAAACTTGCCATCCACAGAAGTGCCAAACTGAACAAATCTTTGAGTGACAGAGGAAGAAAGATAAAAGATACCAAAACTTATGACAAAAATTTTTTTTGAAGTAATAGTAAATGGCAACTACATTATTATGAAGTAACATTTCACATTTCTTGTCCAAGTTGTGCTTTGATTTCTCTGATTTTTCTCATTTCTGAGAAGGAACATGATTCTATATTCCAGAAACTCCAAAGATTTGCTCCCAACCTTATACTGTCACTGGAGACGTACAGTGTGTGTAAACTTTACTCCCCAACCCTTCTTGCTATATATGCCAAATCATATTGTTTTCGAAAACTGTAGCAAGTTCATTATAACTAGAGCCATAGAAGATAACAGAAATCCTTTAAAGTTCAAAATGATTCCAATAGTAACAAAATTATCTACAGTGTGTTGTTGTCACATACATCCTAATAATAACAAAAAGTAGGCTTTAGTCTCCTAGGAAAGTCCATTTCACTGCCACATATCCATTCAGGGAAAGAACAAAATAAGCAAACAAACAAAACCTACCAAACCCTACAAAACAAACAACAACAACAACAAAAGTCCCCAAACCTGGATTTAAATTATGTCTTTAAATGTCTGAGTGAAAGGCTTCAGCCTATGTTTTATAAGGTATCTCCTATCACAGGATGTCTGCTTTCCACACAATTTCCGTTCTCTTGTTGTTGTTCTTTCTTTTTTTTTTTTTTCCCCCAAAACTGTCATGTTTGGATGACAAGTAGAGTCCACAAAAAATTCTTTTTTTTTTCTTTTTTTGCCTAGCGTCTATAACACATAGGCAGGCCAGCTCAAGCATGATAACTATCATCATCAGATATTGAATACAGTACTATAGTATTTAAATATTCAGGAGAACATTGCTAATTTTAAACTCAATTCAGACATGTTTTATTTGTTTGAGTAAAATTTATCCACGTGTTTCTAGGCCAGTGAAGATGGAAAAAAGCATTTCTCATGCATTATTGTAGTTGTCCTTTCTATGATTTAACATAATAAATAGGAGTACTGGAATTTATTTTTGTGCAAAACTAAAATAGGGTTGTATTTCTTTCAAAGATGAGAAAAAATCTAGTAGGCAATAATTTTCAATTTTCATCCCTAACAGTTCATTAGACTTCTACAAGTCTTTTTTTTCAGATGAGAAGTTATGAAGATTTAGCTGCAAGTTAACTGTTTCAAACTTTAAATGCTTAAGGTTTTTGCTTCTTTTGACATTTGCTGCTGACATACCATAAAATGCCTGAGTGAAATGTGATTTATTTGTATATATTTCATTACCTGCAAGAAAAATATTGAAATTTATAACTCAATGAACCAATTTCCTGCCAAGCATTAGTTATAGAGGTAAATTAAATTTGATGTATTTTATCAGACAAGAAGATTGAATTAGGGAAAACCTATATTCATTTTACTTAGTGTTAAAAGCAAACAAAATATTTTGGAACATATATTATGAAGTGTATAAAACAACAGAAATGAAACATGCTGACCAGGAAAAGATGTAAGAATATTCAAAATGCAAAAGAAAGTAAAGATTTTTTATTTTCTTTTTGTTATGCAGCAATTTTGTGTCATCTGATGTACATTTCCATTATATCTGAATTTTCAAAACTCTATTTTTTCTTATTGCATATGGAGAAGTGTTTTTTTTTTTTCCCTTTAACAGAAGGGAATCCTACTGAAACACTTTATAGGCATCCCAGTTCTTTTTTTCTTTTGATGTCTAAGACGGCAGGAATTTCTTCCATGCATTTGTGTGTTCTTCCTGGATGATCTTGTTAAAGTTTTCAGTCTTCATTTTTGAATGGCAATGTATGTTATGTAATAATTGCACACGTATGCTCATTTGTATTGTATAATTATCTGGCTCTGCGACTAACATCAGAATAGAGTTTTGTGCAGGAGACCAATGCAGGACTGAAAACAAAGTGTTCCCCCCCCGAAAAAAAACAAAGTGAAAACAAGAGTGGGTGTATGTGTACGGCTGAGCCTTCGTTACTATTCTGTTGCTTGTTTACAGCAATAATTTAGTCTGCCACCACATTCATTTGGACTTTTAACCTATTTCTTTGAGTTACACTAACTGGCCACACCTGTTCAGTTTTTCAGCTAACCATAATTTTTTTGCTGTTCTGTTCTCCTGAGAAAAGTTGGCTTCGATGGCACTTAGTAGACTACATTAGCTGTTTGAGCAACCTGTACTTTTCTGTATGTTCACTTCCAGCCATCATATATCTAAAATGCATGTGTGTTTTCTCCATAAGGTGCATGTTTGGTACAGGCTATGTATCAGTGCTACTTGGTTTGAATAAAGAGCATTCATTGATAAATATGAATTGGTTACAAAAATTAATAAAATAAAATAATATCTAGAAAATCAGGAGTTATCTGGAAAGAAGGGAAAACCTTTACTGTATAAAGAAATGTTATCACTATGCACCATTTATTTTTAGAAAATCTATTCTGTGATTCTGGTGTTCTCTGATTACTTGTTCTGAATATCAAATACTCAAATTTTAATAAAGCTGTAACAATATTTCATGTTAGCTTTAGACTAATTACAAATAGAGAAATGTTGACGTTTGTGAAAAATATTACTAGGAATCCTTGCTGCTCTGATATATTGAACTATGCCAGTAAACCTAATCCATCATCTGCAGCAGTCTCTGGGTCTAGAGTTCAGGCAGAGGATATTAACCCTGACCTACAAATACTTTATAATACAGGTTCAGCTAAATGTAGCCTCTTCATCTTCTAATTTTTGCTTATCTTCTAATTTCATTTTGAACTTTTTTGGCTTTCATCCTTTTTCTATGCAGGTAGAACAATTAGAATAGCTAGAAGCTGCTCAGATGCACATATCATCAAAATCTCTGCAACAGATTTCAGTCTCTAATAAGGAATTCTGTCTTTGGAGCACAAATATTACGAGAAATAGTGAGGTTTTTTTTGTAATGATCTTGTTTCTTTCCTTCAGGTGAACTCAGTTGATTATATAATAGCACGAGTTGTTAGGGATCCCAACTGCACATTAGCAGAATACTAACACACATGTTTTTCTGCATCACTGACTGAGGCCATTTGCCAAGGACAATATCAAAACAGAAGGAATAATAAACAGGATTAATTGAGATCTGGTTTATAAAAAATTCATAGAGAAGCTTCATAAAGCTAAGTACAAAGTATTCAAAGACTATGGATCAAAGATAAATAAGATGTAGAAGGGTAATCTGACACATGAGGTAAAAATTAGGCACTAAGTGCCCAAAATTACAATTCTGAAATTTTTGTGATGTATTCTGCTTAATCCCAGCAACATCCAAACCCTGAAGAAGCCTTATCGTTTCTTGTTAGAATCTTGAGGTGCCTAGATTTGTTTCCCAATATGAATAGATTTTTATCCCAGTCAGAGTTGGATTGATCCTGGTGTGTTGTTTAAGCCAAATCAAGATCTAGAAGCTCTTTACAGCCTAAAATTCCCTTACTACTCTTTAATGGTTATCTATAATTTAATGTAAAATGCAAGCACAGTTCTAAGCTAGACCCAAAATCTAGGAATTGTATACACAACTAAGTGCCTTATCAAAGCATCAGAAGACTTACCTTCCTTCTGTGCTTTTCCCCCACTATATCAATATTTTTTTCAGCTGTAGCAGAAGGGTGCTATTTTTCTCTTCCCCATTACAAAATGGACAGTCAGACAATCAGTAAATTTCTCTATCTGCCTTGCATTTCTGGGGACGAAGGACACATTCATCTTCAGTAAGCAAAGACTCGAATAGGAAACAGCTTCTTGATTGAGATGTTGCAAAGACTTGATGATGGTTGTGCTTTAAAATAAAAGTTTAGCCTTATTCTGCTGATTCTCAGAGGGATGGTTGTGGCTTTTCCTCCAAGAGAGGTGCATAATCCCCATAGCATATAATTTTTATGCATGCTCATTTGCTAATTTTTTTCTTCTTGGCTGTCTCTAGACAGGTTAATCCAATCTGTTCTGGCTACCTGCCAGCATTTGCTGGTTCCTGGTGTGGGACACCAACACTCTCACTATGCATGTAGCATCATATTTTTGACTTTTTTTTAGAGGGAAATGAGTGATTGAGGGGGGAAACTCCTAAGCATTAGGTGCTACACTATTATGTAGAAATACTTTTTAGAAAAAAAAGGCATTGCCTGCTAGGTAAAACTTTCCTAATCAACTCTTCCCATACTTACTGGATTTGAAACCTTCTTCCTTACACACTCTCCAGAAGGGTGAAAAGTAAGTTTATATGATTTTTTTTTTTTTTTTGTAGTGGGAAAAAAGAAGAGGTCAGTTTTTTGTTGATCCAAACTTTTTAGTATGAGATAATTGAGCTACTCACACTGTACCAAATGAAGTTTACAGAAGGAAGGTTGTCCAAATCTGTCACTGTGGATTGGTTTAACTACTGAACATTTTCCTTATAAGCCATGGCTACCCTGAAGTGATGAAATTGTCACCTATCCTTTTATGAAGATGGCAACTATTTTGATCTCTGAAAAGGAGTTTATGCCAAAGAAGTATGAAAGGAGTGTGGACTTTCAAGCAAATGGAAGTGTTCATGTGAATATAAATAATAAATATATATGTGTAAATACTCATGTCATAAATACATTCATCTCTCAGTTTCTTTCTTTCAAAGCTTGGCCTGCATGCTGCTACTTACCAAGCCTGATGGATGAGGGAGGAGCAGTGGGTATTGTCTTCCTGGACTTCAGTAAGGCCTTTAACAATGAGGCCCATAAGATCCTCGTAGAGAAGCTATTGAAATATGGGCTGGATGAGCTGACAGTGAGGATGATTGAAAACTGGTTGAACACCCAGGCCAAGAGAGTAGTGGTAAGTGGTGCAAAGTCGAGTTGGAGGCCAGTAATGAGCGGAGTACCCCAGGGGTCAATACTGGGTCCAGTCCTGTTCAACATCTTCATTAACGATCTGGATGATGGGGTAGAGTGCACCCTCAGTAAATTCGCAGATGACATGAAACTGAGGTGGAGTGGTTTATTTACCAGAGGGCCATGCTGCCATCCAGAGGGACCTCAACAGGCTGGAGAGATGGGCTGACAAGAACCTCATGAAGTTCAACAAGGAGAAGTGCAAAGTCCTGCACTTGGGGAGGAACAACCCCAGGCATCAGCCAGGGTGGCTGGGGGCCACCCAGATGGAAAGCAGCTTTGCAAAAAAAGGACCTAGGAGTCCTGGTGGACACCAAGTTGAATATGAGTCAGCAATGTGCCCTTGCTGCTAAGAAGGCTAATGGTCTTCTCGGCTGCATTAGGCAAAGTATCACCTGCAGGTCAAGAGAGGTGATCCTTCTTCTCTACTCAGCATTGATGAGGCCACACCTGGAGTCCTGTGTCTAGTTCTGGGCCCCCAGTACGTGATTCTGTGATTCTCTGAAGAGGTTGTCTACTAGAAGATTTAGTTTGTAAGTAGGTACACTCTCTGAGTTGTCTTTAGATGTAGTATTTAGTTTCTCTATCTTGGCTGACCGAGTTCTATAAAGCTGACAGGGAAAATCATTGTGAGAAACATCTACCACGTATTGTCTTTCAGAATGAAACTGTTTTTACCACTAAAAAAAGTATTTCCATCCTCATAAAATGTAAAATTTAGTAGAAAACTTAATTATGTATAAAAATTCCTCACAGCAGCAGTCTGCAGGCATTCAGTCAGTGCAGAATAGCCTCAATCATGTACAGATGGTTATCAGATGCCTTCAGTTCCATGGGTCCTGCTACTAGCTAAAGGATGAACATGCACAGGTATTATGGACAGAGAAGTGACATTATCTAGAGAACAGGCAAATTTTATGGATAATTACTCGAAATTATTTGGGAATCTGTGTTCAAGATGAAGTGGTAGAAGTATTAGTTTACATTCATGTTATTTTGGTTATATACAAGTGCTAAGTAGCTTTAACTTCTTTGATTTCTCATGGTTATTTGTTGTTTCAGTAGAACAACTGATTCAAATAATTTAAATGAGGTAGAAAAATAGTGCTAATAGTACTAATAAAAGTAACATAAAACATTGTTTGTCGTCTTAGGACACAGGTAGCAATAATGCAAAATTTGACAACCTATACTTAACAAAAACAGACTTTTCTGCATTAATTGAAAATGTGAAGAGGAAACAATTTGGATTGCAAATGCTAAAATGCTTTTGCCAAGCCTTTATGTGAACACAATAGTTTTGTCAGAAACAGTTAAAGTGAAATTGTAGCTAATAAACCCCTAATATTATTATTCCGAGAAAAGGAACTCTTCCTTAATGAGAAGTCTGAGTACTGCCTCATTATTTGTCACAGTGTTGTGTTTGATTAAAAGATAATGAGATCTAGGCAAAAATCTATTTGGATTTGAGTTGCTATTACAAATCAGCACACTTGTCTTATAAATCTCTGTTGAGTGCACTTAACTAAGATAATGTTTAAGTAAGACAGCAAGCACTATCTTCATCTCTCATTTGGACTGAAAGGTGCATTTAAAACACAGCAACTGCTTAGTTACTGGAAGAACATAAAGATTTGGTTTTGTTTAAAAACAATATAGTCTGTTATAAAAATGGCCTGTATTGAGAATTTTTGTGGCACAAAGTCTGAAATCTAGAGAGAAAAATGGCAACATAAACACTTGGGTATTTTTACTCTGCTCTAACCAGAAAACATTGTTTCTGCTGATTCAGAAGTCCAAGGATCTTGAGAGACAGTAACAGTATATGCATTTTTGTCTTAAAAACATTTTGAGGCATCGCAGTATAATATTTGCGAAGTGATGCCGAGAGTGTGGCTGCCTCCTCCAGCTGCTCTGGCCCAGGATCGCTCCTGCTCAGCTGCTGGGGCCCAGCTCTGTGCCTGGGGACCCAGGATCTCTGCCCAGGCTAGGGGTCGCGGCTGTTGCTTTCCCCTTTTGCAGGTACAACTGGTAGCAAAGCTGAGTATGTACCCCAAAGACAGAAACACACAGAGACAGGACACTGATACAACCAGTCACACAGGCTGCCCCAGCTAAGGGCTGTCTTCAACAGCACTTACACACAGGACTCACGTAAAACACAGACACAGACAGCCAAATCCCCTTCCTCCTCTCCGGTAGAGACAGGAGTCCACTGGTGCAGGCACACACACACATAGTACTCTCCAGGCTCACAAGCCCACGTGCACTTGCAGATCCCTTGAGGACCTGGCACAGCCCTTCTGCTTGGATCCCAGGCTCTTTACCCACTTCACAATTTGCCCACTTGCCAGCTGGTCCAGCTTGAAGCTCATTGCACACTCGGAGCTCTCACGCACTTGTCCCTCATGCACACCACCTTCACAAGTACCCCTGGGCATACCAGCACGGACCCACCTGCCCACCTGATACCCCAGCCTGGACCCAAGGTCCCTGCTACTCGCCAGCTATTCCAGCTTACAGCGTGCTAGCGAGTACACACGCACACCCCATGCACACTGGGTTTGGGGAAGACACAGACACTCTCGCTCCCAGCAGCCAGCACCAGGCACACAGGCTGTGACCCGTGGGCCCTCTCCAGCTGCCACTGTGGAGCCCTGCACTCACCTCGCTCATGCCTGTTCCGCCCAGTAGCTGGTTTGGGAACACACACCACTCCTGCCCCATGGCTAGGAGTAGAAGACCCCACTCGCTCCAGTAGTTGATGCTAGGACCCACTCGCTCCAGTAGCTGGCACCACAGTCCACAGGGCCTACAGCCCTGGCCTGACTCCAGGAGCACACCCCAGCCTTCACTCACACACACACAGGTCTCGCCAGTAGCTGGCACATAGTCCTTCAGCATGCGTACACACGGGAGAGAGAGTGAATATGCACAGAGAGAGCTGAGAAAAGATTTAATGAGAAAATATAAGATAGGACAGACTGTGGTGATCGGACATAGGGCTCAGCCAGATGAGCACACTGGCTGGCCCCATTTTGCATGCAACCAGCCCTTTTATAGCCTTTTCTACCTATCCCCTCTCTTTGTTCCTCCTGCTCCCCCTTCCCACTGCACAGCTCCATGGGTTTGCAGAGCTCTGCAGTTTCTGCACCCTCCCAGTCCAAGGCACCTTGGTTCACAATCATATCAGCTGTGAGGTTCATCCTGGAAATGGTGCCTGTAGTTTGATAGCCCACTAATTAGTGCGACTGTAAAGGGAGGTTTGTTTCTTGTGATTGTCTCCCACCTTAGAAGTCCTCCATCATATAACCCTGTTGGCATAAACATTCCCACATTCTTACATGCTGTCCTAAATTAGTGTGGCTGACCAGACTTGGTTCTCTTCACTGCCTCTCTTTCTTATTATCCCTTGTTGCCTTGGAAAAGGTCCTTGAGCAGTACTCTTAAAGGAGCAAACACTCTCCTTCTACGTGCCTGTACAATATTAAAGTATTTAGAGCTTGAGTGTGAAAGACCTGAAAATTAAGCCTCATCAAAATATTGAAGTAAGCTATTTGGGAGGAACTAATTGACATCCTATCATGGGCATTCCTAGTTTCCAAAATTAAAATATAATAATGTCCAAATAGCCTCTTTTAATGTAGAAATTTTGGCATCTACTTTTCAGTGGCTGATAGACTGTAGATACTCTCAGAAATTGAAAATACTTGATTTACCATTAAGAAAATCTGCTTAAGCTTTTTTGTGAATGCAGAATTGCTACTCCAATTTTTGACCTCAGCTAATGTCTGTTGATGTTAAAATCCATGGTTTTAAATTTGCTGGATTATGGATTTTGCTGTAGAGTGTGTCTTCATTTTATGTTATTTATTTCCAAGATGATTGAACTATTCTTTTGACAGATGATCACTGGGAATTATTTTCCTTATTAAGACTCTAAGAAATTTTAACTTGTGTAGTGTCTATATGGTAATATTTGTTGTCTGGCTTTTTTTAATTGCTTTGGTATCTAGTCTTTCACTCTGGTAGTGTTGGCTTATTGCCATATGACTGAAACCCAAGAAGTAATAGTATAACATTTCAAAGCCTTCCTGTGTGCAAGTCCTCCTACCCCACCTCACTTCACAGTTCAGCTCTTGCCCTTGGCATCACCTGAGCTGCATGGTGGGTACCCCTGAACCTCCTACCTCCCATTCCTCATCCTGACCATCACATGCGGGCTGATGTCCCAACCTGACTTCAGCCCATCCCTGTCCACGTGTCCCTGCCTGGCCATCCCTGGTAGTGGGTACCCCTGTTCCTGTCACTGGTCCTGCTGTGCCCTCCTTGCTCACAAGCAGGTCCCATGCTGGTGAGGTCCCTGCCCAGCCGACAGTGCTGCCACACTCGGCTCCTGGCACACCTCCCTCACAGGTCCCTGACAAGCATGGTGACTTCAATACAGAATTTTAATTGCTCCCATTTTTCTCCTAGAGATGATTTTGACAAATATTCCTTTGACAATCTGTTTTTATTTCAGACCTGACATCATGTAGTGCAAGCTGATGATACTGAAAATCATGTTAGATGTCCTTCTTCCATAACTAATTCACAGAATGATATGGCTTCTACAGAGGTCAGTGTTCAAAGGCCTGCTGGATTCAGTGGAGCAGGAAGAAACCTGTGGAACTGTGGAGGATGAGCTCAGTGTGTATGAAGGGGGTATGAAACCTAAAATAATGTTTGAGTACCTGAGCAATGGTATGCTAAATTTAGTATTCATTACCTACATTTCAGCAAGGCTTTCTCAATGTATCTTTTTTTTTTTTTTCATTAGCAATGCATCAATTTTTTCATTAGCAATATATCATGTACATAATAAGTATTTATTACAGTCTCTCTCTGGGCTGGAATTATCTTTCAGAATGAAAATACAAATGATTTACTGACACAGAAATATACTAATTACTGACAAATTCCTGGAAAATTAGGATAACGTAGAGCTTTGGCAATGAGATGTTAGCATGCCTACCTCCAATAAATTTTCAGCTTTGGTATGTGCCTGTGAAGAATAAATATCAGTCAAAGCCTTGCTCATAATAAATATTGAGAAAGCCAATGTGCCTCAAACTAAAATACATATGTAGTAGAACTTTTGAAAGAATGGTCTAGAGATATAATAATAAATTAATTTTAAACTTGAACTGATCTATACTTGCATAACAAACACCTTCTGTTGAAAAATATAGTTATCTTCTTGAAAGGCATGATTTCTTAAAGAGATCTTTTTTCCCCTCCTTCCAAAACTTTATTCTATAAACATGATTAAACTTTTCAATTATGAATCTGTTACTACTTTTATTATTATTACTACTATAAAAATACTTATTATTTAGTATGATCTGGCAGTTTAGGTCCCCTGATGTACAATATAGATAATTTACAGAAACTGGCAAGAATAAGGACAGATGCTTCTCAGACAGACTGCTTCAGTGCTGTCTTTTTAGTGATCTAATTCCCCAAATGGAACCAAACACACTAAACGATAACATGGTTTGCCACACAATGGAAGGTAGAAATCACTTGTCTCAAAATTATCCCATAAAGATCAGCATACCAAATGACTCTGGAACTATCTAGTAGGAAATACTGAGTAGAAGAACAAATTATGGGGGACTGCAGGTGACTCAGCCTGAGATACACTATGATTTTATAGTGTAAAGGCTAAGGTGGAGGAGGCATCTAGTTCTCACCACCATCTCTATATTTTACCCAGTAGCTGCTAAATGTATATAAAAAGCAAAACCAGATGATTTTGGAGTGGGGACAGCAGAACAGGGCTTCTCTGTTCCCATGTGCTGTGGTTTAACCTGGCAGGCAGCTAAGCACCACACAGCCATTCACTCACCTTCCCCCCTCGCCCCAACCCCCAGTGGGATGGGGGAGAGAATTGGAAGAAAAAAAAGTAAAAGCTCGTGGGCTGAGATAAAGACAGTTCAATAGGACAGAAAAGGAAGGGAAAATAATAATAATAATAATAGTAATAATAATAATAAAAGAATATACAAAGCAAGTGAAGCACAATGCAATTGTTTACCACCCAATGACCGATGCCCAGCCTGTCCCCGAGCAGTGTCCCCACTTTTTCCCGGCCAGCCACCCCAGTTTTATTGTTCAGCATGACACCATATAGTATGGAATATCCCTCTGGCCAGTTTGGGTCAGCTGTCCTGGTCCTGTCCCCTCCCAGCTCCTTGTGCACCCCCAGCCTCCTTGCTGGCAAGGCTGCATGAGAAGCTGGAAAGTCCTTGACTTGGTGCAAGCACTGCTCAGCAACAACTAAAACATTGGTGTGTTATCACCACTATTTTCATCAAACATCCAAAACACAGCATTATGTGAGCCTCTACAAAGAAAATTAACTCTAACCCAGCCAAAACCATGACACCATATTACTTCCCTAAACATTTGGTTAGCGCTTAGACATGCTCATTTCCACTTTATAGCTTAGAAGTTTCATACCTCTTGCATTTCTCTCATTTCAGTAGCAGAGTTTCAAATTGAGAGGTGAAGGGTATGCCACACAAAAAAACTATGATGAAGTGCTATATCATTCTCCTGGCTAAGAATATTTCCCTCTCCTGTGAGGATGACCTAACCAACAGTCTAAGGACTAAAACATCTAACATCATCTCCTCCCCCCTTAAAGGAAAACAGTAGCTGCACTTTATGGGAAGATCAACCCCGTCAGTGCCAAGTGTGCTGAAGAATGCTTGCGGATCTTGACCTGGTTTTGGCATAAGCCAGCTGCTTACATTGCTCAGCTATGGCAAGAATGGGATGTGCCCTGAAATGTGCCTGTAAAGTCTGATGAACTGAAAATGAATTAGGCATGTATGGAACTGTAGTGCCTCTAAGATTAAGTCCTCGGAGCTCTGCATGTATTTGTCAATGTCTCATTTTAATAGCTTAAACCCATTGTGAAATGCACCTTCATTTCAGGAAAAAAATAACCATTGCTGAGGACAATTCCTATGACAGATGATAACTGACTGTGTGTCCTCACTTGTGCTGGAAGCAGAATCTGGATTGCAAAATCTCACAGCTAATCAACTTTTTTTTCTAGATGAAATCTTTACAGATTCCCAGCTGCTCTGCTGCTTTTTTAATCTGTAGATACATGAACTGACTGCTTTTATAGGGCAAGTAGTCTGTATGACCCATTTTTTTAACTTCAAATTTTATTGGCTTCCTTTAAGCCATGTTGTTTTCTCTTTGTTTTGTGTAGCATTGTATTTGTTTTAGTTAATAGCTCTTTGGAGTGTGTGGAATCATCTGAGTGATGATGTCTTTGTTTTATGTTAATTTAAATCCGTGTAAGGTGGCACTACTACTTGAAATTCATGGAAGTTTTTTGACCCCCAAAATGTTTTCTCTTGTTCTGTCAAAAACAAACAAACAAACAAAAAAAAAAAGAAAGAAAGAAAAAAAAAGAAAGAAAAAGAAAAAAAAAGAGAAATCAGGCAGCTGAACAGGTTTCCTTGAAAAAACATGAAGTTGGGAAAGGGAGGTTTAAATTGTCTCTTTTGTTTTCCCAGGTTAATGTATCTCAGATCACTTCCCTGAGGTAGTTCATTGCATAGCTGTATGACTGCATGTGCCTGCAGTTATGGGTGGAGAAATAAGCACCCAGGAATGAGGGGGTGGTGAGATGACTCTTTGATGCTTGAGCTGGCTTATGTCATATTAAACTGGTTCTGAAACTGCAGTGTAAAGCTACTCCATTTAAACATGATAGACAGTGTCTGTTTCTACAATTTATCAGAATCTGCAACAGCAATGTATAAAAACGGGTATAGTAAAGGAATTCAGTTATACAAACTTAGTTGTCAATAAAATGATCTCACCATTATTTATTTCTGAATGAATTTTGGTCAATAGACAGAGATAACTGAGATACAAGAAATGAAGTTCAGCATGCAAATAATTGATCTCTTTAGTTGTCTCAGAATATTTGCAACTTTAATAAAACTTCTTCTCATCCAAACTTAGACCTTTAATTACCCCCCCTGTCAGGTTACCTATGGAATTAGTAACTCCACCTCTCCTGATCATTTGGTTGGTAATGCCTGCTCTGTGTTTTGGAGAGTTTAACGAGTATTTTTACCACCATAACATCTATTTGAACATTCCTCTTAGTCTGACTCACTTTCTTGGCTTTCAGCTGAATAGTGTAGGACATTTCTTTACACACACACCAAAAAAAAAAAAAAAAAAAGCAATGCCCTACTCTCCCTCAAGGAAGCACATTGCTTTCACTGCAAATGTGAATATGTAGTTATAAACTTATACATCTGTTTTACTGTGTAGAATATATAAAAACTTCAAAGAATATTCCTCAGAAATGCTAAGTTTTTCTATGTGCAGGCAAGTAGTCAGAACAATCTGAATGCTTTCTCTAATAAAATGTGTAGGGCAAGTGACAGCAGGAAGTATTTGCAAATGTTTATTTGAGTAAGTGAGTCTGAGTCACTTGGATAACATATGAAACCATTCATCTTAAACAAACAAAAAACAGTACAAGCAATTCTTAATCATAGAATCCTTAGAATATTTAAGGAAAGATTTGTTTGTGAATACACATGCCATTTAGAACTTAGTTCAGGTGTCCGTGTGATCTTTGAACTTTCCAGGGTCCTTCCTTTGCTGATAAAAATTGTGGTAATCCAGTACTGGAAAAATGCTATTTAATTAAGGCAAATAAAGAGTACACATAAAAGTAAGTTAAAAATATCTCAGAATGAGCTATTCTACTGAAACATGTTCATGTAATTCTGAATTAAAAAAAAAAAAAGCATAAATCAACCTGTGCTTTGCATTCTTCCTATTCCTGTTAGACCTGTACTAGGTTATTAAGACATAGGAGCTGCCTTATAAGGAGTACACTAACCTCACCGGGTAGTGAAGAAGCATTATTGAGTACAGCCTGTATAGATCATTCTTTGTACCCACAGCTTTTCCCCCGCCTTGCATCAAACAATGCAAGTGAATAGAAGTGAATTTGTAAAGGTGAAAAATGAATGCTGAGGATCCAGTATCCCAAGAACACATGCTTCGCATGTCTCAATATCACTTGGCAAGGTAAACCAAAGCTCATAATTGAAATTTAAGATATTAGCTTTAAAAGCATATCTCTGATTCATAATTCTAGAGTAGTTACACCCAAAATACTGTAACCATGTATGTATCATATAGCGATCTTGCACTGCTGAGTATTAAATTCACTACTGTGCTGTGCATTCACTAAGGTCTCTGCCTGCAGCCAGCTGGGCATCTTTTCATCTGTACTTGGTTTCATTGTTAGCTTTACAGCATGTAAAAATATTAGGTTATGAAATATATATTTCCATGAATGCTTTCTAGGTTCTTCCCTTGACTGTGAAGCAATTGTTTGTGGCTTCTTGAATAGGTGTGATTTTTCCCCATCAATTCTTCACACAGCAGACTATGTCATGTGGTGTCCTGTCAGCATACCGTTGAGAAATGCTACAAACGTGTGCATTCACCAGCTGGAAACACTGCATATGCCAGCTTTGAACTCACTCTCCAGTAAGTGAAGATGATTTCAGTCAAGTTAAGGGCCTGTCAATCACAGTAATTCCCAAGTCACACAAACCACTTACCTGTATGACTTTTATTGGGATTAATTCCTTACTCTACCTGCTTTTTAAGAGAAAGAATTCAAAATAAGTATTTCATATACACACCATTTTGCTGCAAACCTGAAAAAAACATATGGTTTACATTTTAGAACAGTTTAAACCTACACAATGATGTCAAGAAAGTATTAAGTGTAATAATCAGGTATCTAAGCCACTGAGAACTCCCTGCCAACCCATGCAAAAAGTCATGCCAAAATTCGTTCCTACCCTACCAACAAAACACAACTGAAGTTAACATTACTTTCTCAGGTACGTTTACAAGCATCAGTAGGTACAGAGTGTAGCATTACCCTAAATATTTCTATTTTATGGATGTGACATACATTAAGAGTCTTCTATTTTGGAATATAAATACCACTGAGAAGAGACTGGAAGCTGAGCTGAGTCATCAAACAGTTAATCAGCAACAGCTGCAGAAAAACTGAACCAGCTATATCTCCTGCTTTGAGTTTAATGTACTGCCAGCAGAAGGTGAAGGTGGAAATACAGTGGAAAGAAAAGGGTGATAAACAAGCTATCACCTCATTTTTGCCTCTCCATGTATAGAGGCAAAATCTATGTCCAGTCCTATCAAAATGGTCTCCACATTTATCCTGTTCATCCTGGATTTATCGTTTATTTCAGCCTAAGAACAGTATAGGTTTTAAGGCACATTTACACAGAGTATTTTGCACAGACATGAAACTGTGTGAAAATATATTTTGGAGTTAATGGAGTAAAATGGAATTGATACACCTAAAAAAGTATGTAATTTTCTTTAGTTTTTGTCTTCCAGTCAAAATTAATCTTCCTCCATGAAGTCAGTAATATAGTAAAGATATGTGGTGGCAACAAATAATTATGAATCCCAGTGAAACTTGTGAAACTGGACAGGGATTAGTGTAATGGTTATTAAGCTACAGAGGAGGGGAAAACAGTTGCTTAAGCTTGTTCCAGCCAAGGAGGCTTAGCGGAGCATGGAGAGAGGGTGATAGGAGAGCAATGAAACTTAAAGCACCGGGGAAGAGCAGATACAGGATGGCATGACAGCAGGTAATGACTGGGAAGGAGAGGGAAAACAGTGAAACAAACGATCTGTTTAAAGCACAAAATGAAAACAAGAAATGTTTCATATTCCCTGCTGGTGGACAGGAGGTGCTTTGTTAAATTACCTATTATTTGTTAGAGAGAGAGAGGGACCAGGGAGTGCAGGCTGAGGGACTGAGTCAGCAGGGGGGTTGCCAACAAGGTTGCTGGAGGGACCAGGATCCAAGCTGGGAGCTCTGGAAGTGGCCTCTTGTCTTGTGGTGCACAAGAAATGGGGTTTACCTACTGCACAGTGCAGGATCCACATGCAGTCTGTGGATCCCATTCTTTTATGGTGCTATAAATTGGTTTCATTTTAAGTATACATGCTAACACTGGGAAGCAACTTCAGCTGGTAAACACACAGAATTTTGTTTTTCAGTCCACCCAATAATGAAAAAGCATAAATCTGATTTTAACATAAGCTTAGCTAAGTCTGGCATCTGAAATCAAAAAGATTTACTACATTCTGTATCTGACAGATCCCTCTAAATGTCAGTGTACAAACATACAACTTTTAACTATGGAAATTTCTACAGTTTTTCTCCTTAAAATTTCCTTTTGCTCTGACAAAAGTATAGATCAAACTTACTTCTGCAGCCGTTTTGTTCTGTAAGTTTGTCATGCTGACAAATGCTGCTATGTGCAAAGAAAGGAAAAGAGTGGTTGGGAAGGCACAAAGAGTAGGTAAGGCATTGAGACTAATGTTTATTTACCATCTGTACTCTCCTAATACATCTAACTGTACAACGGGGTAGGAGGACACACTCTTGACGCTAAGCAGGAACATTTTGCTGCATATATGCTTATATTAACAAGGACACTTAGGTTGGGTGATATGATATCACCCTTTCCTTTATAATGCCCATTTACCTTCTATCCTGCAGGGTTAGTAGTGGAATTTTTTTCTTTTCTTTTTCTTTTCTTTTTAGCCAGAGCTGCCATATCATTCTCAGCAAAAAAAAAAAAAAAAAAAAAAAAAATTACATGATTGGCCAAATGTAGGACAAATGTACAGTGATTTTTTCAAATTGTTGCAGCTAAGGGAAATAAAAAAAGATTGTGAGAAATACCGAATGTTTTACTTTTGTATTCTGAAAACATTTAATTAAGACCAAAAAAAAAAAATCCCACTTCGGTGAATCCATTGTGGTTCTTCAATTCTCACAGTAGATCTGCAGTGCTCTTTAGGACATTTTAGTTGCTGTAGCTCATGCCAGCTGGCAGCTTCTGCAAGGGATCATTCAGCAGCGAGAGAGAGCCTGA
This sequence comes from Chauna torquata, assembly GCA_013399475.1. Taxonomy (NCBI): domain Eukaryota; kingdom Metazoa; phylum Chordata; class Aves; order Anseriformes; family Anhimidae; genus Chauna; species Chauna torquata. Next base: position 19,853 of record VXAL01019417.1, on the reverse strand, counting down.
AGGCAGTGCTTGCAGTCTCTGGTATAGTTGCAGTATTGCCCATGCATCTGTTGTAAGGAGGAGATCAGATGCATTATTCTGCATGTTAAGAAGTCCTCCCTTTTGCTGGGGGACTCACAGCTGCCTTAATCAACTAATTTCTAGCTCTGTGCAGCTTTAGACCAGTAAAATGCTGTGGAACGAATGAGAACATCTGCTCACTGGTTTATTCAATGTTTAGTTCTGTTTTTCAAAGAAAGCCCCAGTATTCACTGTATTGGGATTTCTGTACACTTGATATGAGTGTGATGTTTTTGTGGAACACTATAGCTATGAATGAAATAGAAGTTACTAGTTTAGCATATATGACGTGGTGTTTTTATGACACTATGTTTTGTAGAAGTCTTAATAGGTCCTGCAAGGTAGAATTTCTGACTCTGATGACTACATAATGCAGTATGGTAAACAAGTGTTTTTGTTTTGAACTTAACAATACCATTGTTTATGTTACTGTTATATTTGATATAGAATCCTGAAGCTAATCCTTTGTTATACGGTCTTTTCTGTGTACTGAGTAACCAGCTTAATTTGGGTGGGCAGGCTAAGCAACAGCTAAGAGAATAAGCCAGTCAAACTGGATTTTCAAACATTATAACATGCTCAGTTTTGTTGTTGTTGTTGTTGGTTGTTTGTTTTTTAAAGAGACAACATTCAAGAAAATTTAACAGAGGTGTATTAAATGTGGAGATGGACATCACTTTCAACACAATTTAAGCTGGCATGAAAATCATACATTCTATTCATATAACATTTAGTGTCTCATTGGAGAAAAAAAAAAAGTATTCCTTGTAATGCATATTACTTGTAAGATACTGTTATTTGGGCTACTTGACTTTTTCCAGGTTGGCTGAGCTGCTGACTGCCTCAGGCCTGTGGGAATAAGGTCTGGCAGCTGTTCAGCTCCACAAAGGAGCCATCCACCCTCCCTCAGATAGTGGATTTCTCCTGTGAGTGAGAGAGCCCTGTTTCAGGTTCATGCTGGCTGCTTTGCCCTTGTAGGAGGCCTCATACAGTGCTTGGTTGATAGTCTTTGCCAAGCAGTGGCATTCTCCTGGCTCGTGGAGGAAGCCAATGATGTTCTCTTGACTGTGTCACTGACATTCACTGTCAATTTACTTCAGGTGTGAGGCCTAGAGGTTTTGTTCTGTTGCCTCATCAGAGTCTTCTGAGATAAACTCAGATAGTAACTTTAACCCCCCCACACTAATACTATATGTGATAACAGCCAGCATTATTAGTGCATTGGGAAGCAAATTACAGCCAACATTATAATAACATGTTGAGTAATATAGAAATATTATTTTAAATGTAGCACCTATCTAATGACATAAAGACTGTAGGGTCTCGTAAAAGCATAGAAATGTTTGCAGCCAGTTTCAGTGTTCTTAGGACCTGTTATGCTTTCTCATTCATGTTTTTTTTAACTTAGTTATAAGTCATCGAATTAGTTCCCCACTGAAATGGGAAAATACTGAAAAAAAGCCTTGTGCAGAATGAGCCGTTTTATTTACTGCAGTTGGTATTCTTGCTGTTGTTTGAAATCACACATTTTGTGTCAGCTATTTACAAGAAAGATATTAGCAGAAGCCTCAGTAGAGTAGTCATCATCTTTGTACAGTGATAGCAAAACTCTCAAAGCCATTCAACTTTTCAGGACCCAGAGCTCATCTATTTACTGAAAAGTCAAAATTCTGAAGGAGATCAAAAGTCTATGCTGCAAACGTATTGAACAAACTTAACATTCTGGCACTGGCCTTGGCAAATGACCACATTGTGTTTATGTATCTGAGCAAGTAATTCAGACTGCATTTCTCAAGTGCTTATGCCACTAGTGTAATCTACTTTACCAAGCTCTTGCCAAGGACTTCATGAGCTAAAGTGAATAAGTACACATTTGACAACAGTTGTAGTGAGTCCAAGTCATGTCATTATCATGGCAAAACTTCTCTCAAGTCTGGAGGATTTCCTCACTTGCTTTCCCCATTTGTGTACCAAATTCCCTCCTGAATTTTACTTTATCTTCTCACTTGTCATGATGTTGCCCTTGCTACACTATTGCACTCTGCTCTTTCAAGCTTTCTGTTTTAAGAGGATGAAAATCGCCTACTCAGTTCGTATGCTGTATCTCTAAGGTTCTGCAAAGCTGTTGGTTGTTTTTTTTTTTTTTTTACTATTATTATTATTTTTATTTTTAACATTCCAATTTGAGGGCACCTTTTGCTAGTATGTGTAGCTATGTTACCTTTCCTATGTATAGTGCTGTGATTTTGCTGAAAGACTGAGAAGTAGATGAGATGTACCATTGTAGGATTATGATAAGCCAGGACAAATAAATTTAGCATTGTGTAACAATACAATTAGATGTAGGCACCTTCTGCCTGGCAAGAATTAGAAAAACATTACCCTTTTGTACGGTTTTGGAGGATCTCTGGCATCTCTTTTATTGCTGCCTCTGTTGGTTCTATGGGCTCTGTTAAGATTTTTTTTTTTTTTTAAGAAAATAGAGATGAAATTTAAATAGAATGTTTAGAACAGCCATGCATAATTCATGATATTCTCTTCACGGTTTTTCAGAGGTGGAAAGAGAACTTTCCTAGTGCTAGCACAAGTAGGTGGCAGTAGAGACATACATATAATGGCACAGATGGTAGAGCACATGACAATACTAGTTAAGTAGTTAGGTTACGTATTTAGACATCGTGCAATGACTTTTGATAAACCAATGTAAAATAGATCAATAATGCCACATGACTATGCAGATGCAAACCACTGTGACTTTTTGGTTAATATCAAAGATGCTTGCAAACCTCAGTGTTTAGCTGTTTGTATATTGAGGTAGATCCAGAATCATTTAAACTATGAATTAGTGTCATCACTGGGATCTGGCTTAGCCATTCCTACCTTGGGAGAGGTAGAACTTGATTATGAAGTTTTGGATTTGAAATCCAGACTGACTGTTCTTCTCTTTCCATCTTAAATGGCAAGGCCTGAGCTCAGGAACATCAGTAGTAGAAGTATGTAATACTTTCAGTCTAAAATGCTGGACAAAAGCAAACCCATTGGTCTAGAACATTTCATCTTAGCTATAAATGAGCATATTCTTGAAAGGGAAGATAGAAGATTATTATTATTATTTTTATGACAGGTGTATGAAAACTTAGAAGCCTGTAAACTTTCTTCCTCCCCATTTTAGAATTTGTGCTTCTCAGATATAAAGTTACTGTGATGTGGTGTGTGAACTACAACACATATATGACTTCTGTTTTTAAAAAATCAACAGGACTTCAGAGTTCAGAATTTGATATATACACATACATGGTTCACAGATGATTTCACTAATTCTTGTAGAGTCACAGAAAGACAACTTTTTTTTTTTATTATTTTATTTCAAGTATTCATTAAAAGGTAATGAAAGATTTGTATAGAACAGAATAGTTAAGTGGACAGTAGCTAGTTTTCTAGAATGAAGTTATATCATGGAAAAAAAAAAAAAAAAAACCTGAGAGTATGGCAGTAAAAGGAACAGCAAGAGAAGCAAATGTAAAACCTTCTGACAGCTGCATTTGCCAAAATACCAGATGCTACCTCTGGTAGACTACGTTCCATTGCTTTGGCATCTGGATGGTCCTTTGTAATGAGACAAAACTTTTGACAGTTACTGCATTTTGTGAAGGTATGTGTGGCTTGGTTTAACCGTGATGGTTTTTGCAGGAATCAAGCTTCAACAGAAGCCATCACATGAAAAGTACATAGGTAGAAGCCTTTGAAAAAATAAAAAATAAAAACAAATAAGGAAAGTATTTTACATACATTGGTTGTAATTCACATGAGAAGGAGTTTTATGTAATTTCTGTGTCTTTATGCTAAGTCTCTATGGAAGATATATGTAAAGTACTGTTGTTTCTCTCTAAACGATTGTGTTAAATAAAATACAGAGTACCTTTGAGCAGGTGTGCAGAGAACAAAATTAAAGAAAATTTGTTATTCTATTTATGCAATTTATAAAACAAATCAGAAGAACAAAGTTTGGGAAGCAATTGAAGTATTCTGCCTGGAATGAATAAGAAAAGCCTTAAAAATAAGCTGTATAAAAATACACCCTTAGAATATTTTAAAAGCTAAACCACAAACACTATGCTAAGTAGAATTATTTAGCTTAAAAAAGGGAGAAAAGTCTATATTCTGTGAGTTCCTCTCAGAACTTCACTATTTGTGTCAATACATGGGCCTTGTGGATATTCAGATACCATGAAAACAGATAGCACTGCTCCTTTTTGAAACATAAAGGTAATTATGGCAGGAAAAAAAAATAGTGCTAAAGTGTAATACCATGTATAATATCATACAAAAACGTAGGGCTTAAATTTTCACAAGCCCATCTGGAGCTCCAAACAGTTGACTGCCTCACTTTAAGCACCTCTAAGGAACTGGTTTTAAATCAGAAAATCTAAAAATGTTTCCTGATTCTCAAGAAAGAAATCATCAGCATTACCTGCTTGAAATTTTTGATTTCAATGTTTATCACAAGTGTGAATACAACAATTCTTCCTACCATTAAATATGCTTGCACTGAAATCTTGAACTGAAAAATCATAATTATTTTTAAAGTTCTCTAGTACTCATTCCAAGTAATAGAATAACTTTAAACATTGTCAGAATTGAGCATAGTGGACTGAAGACACTTTAGTGAGCAGATCAGGAACACAATATTTCTTTGTATGGTTTTACTGTTTTACTTTTTTTAGAGTTGTTGAAATTTCACATATATACCACACTTTGTGAAACCCAAGCATGCAAGTGCTCAGAAAACCTGGGAAGAGAGTTATGAGTTTCCCTACCATCATAAGGACGAGGAATCAGAGCCTAGATTGTTGTCACTGAAAACACAAAGGCTCTGAAATTCATGCTGCAGACTCTGAAAGCCTTTCAAATGCTCTTTCTACTTTCATTTTGCAAGACCTTCTTTGCCAAATAAAAGAAGCTCTATTGTTTCTTCCTCAAGATGACTTAAGATGGACTGTCAATGTTGTGCATTAAAAGAAGCCAGGGTCAACGGGTGGGGACACAAAGCAGCTATTATTAAAACTGGGTGTGATTGTGTGTGTATGTGTGATGTTTTGTATTCTCAGTTTTTTTCTTCATCTGTGTTTGGGTAATAAACAGCTAGCACAGAATGTGTGTGCCTTATGTCTTATATGTTCAAGAGCAACTCCTCTGATTAGCATTTTTGTCTTGCTTATAAACACAGAAGAGTAAGTGTTTAACTTTGTTAATCACACTCTAAGTAGAAAGGGAACACTTTAACTCATGCAGAAGGGGATACTGTAAACAAGGTGCTACATATGAATATACAGAACTTGGACTCATTTTAAGGTCATCAGAATGACAGTTAATGGAGAACCGGAGGACTGGAACAAACTGTAAGAATGAGGAAATCAGTGGGGGCTGTGAGGAATTTCACTTGTGGTTGGCTGCAGATGTTCTAGCAAGGTAATGTTAACTTGCATGTCTCTCAGCAGATAGGGTATACATTTGTGCAATTAATCTGCAGTGTAGGGCAGCCAAGAGGAAGCATAGCTGCTAAGAAATTTGTAATTAAAACATCTGTAATTTGTGTCAAGACAATTAAAGGGCAACAGTGGCATGTCAGGTTTTAAAGCAAAATTATAACTAATTCCATCTCCTGCTCATTTAGCAAACAGCTTTGTCATTTAGCAAATAAGGATGACTTGTACTGTTTGTCAGCAGGACATCACAAAGCTTTTAAAGCAAGTTTGTTTGTTTGTTTGTTTTGTTTTTAACTCTGTGAACCACCTGTGGATAAATGTAACTTCTTCCAAACAGTGCATCAAAGAATAACTCTGGTATTGAAAAGACGACTAGTTTTAGAAGCTTTGTACCAAAAGACCATATAGTATGTTTCTAAAACCAAGGTTATATTTTATGTTGGTGGTATCCAGAGAGTGTCTGGCTGGACTCATGAGGGCTTATGTACTTTAGTCAGTTCTTTCATGCTCAGTAAGTTGTGTGTTATTTTGTGACAAACTGATTAAACAGCAATGGTTTGGCAGACAGGAGTTTAAGTTCTTCTCTATGTGTTTTAACTTAAAAGCACGCCTTGTCCCTTTAAGGATAAAATGTTAGCACAATAATGTTTCCCTCTTAAGTAGCTCAAAGTAAATCCAGTAAGGGGTAAGTTGCTTCAGATAATCAAAGCATGAAACAAAGCCCTGAAGTTATGCTCAATTCTAAGTATTCTTTCTCCTTCACCCTCTTCGCTCTGGTTTCTGTATAATTCCTTCCCTCTTGGATCAGATGTCTGTTGCTAAGAAAGCTCAAAAACATTTTTTTGCAAAGAAATCTATTTCTTTAAAACCTTAGCAATGCCTCCCAGGCAGCAGGGTATAGGTTTGTTTCTTGATGTTTGTTTTTTCTACTTTTGTGCTGCTACTCAGATGTCTTTTATCTTCCTGGATAAGAAAACAAGCACGTACATTACACTGAACAGCACTGCATAGCATAAGAGGATGGATTTTAAAATATATCCTCTGAACTGTCTTTTGCAGAGCATACTCTTCTCCTTCACCTCTGCACCCTCATATTGTCATCAAATCCCTAAGAAAACAAATTAAGAAAGGAAAGAGAGAGAAGTTACATTAATTCAGTGAAATGCAACATTTGGGGAAATTTGGAGAGTAAAGCATCTGAACTTCTATTTGCATTAGCCCTCATGTGGTCCTGTGGTCAAGGCTGGTTTGAAGGCAGTGTGTCATTTTGAAAAAAACATTTTGTTCTTTTAATCACATTCATGCTCCTGTATGCCATCAAAAGCATTTTGTTATTTCTTCTCAAGGGAAAGACTCTCATGGACATTGTATTTGCTTCTTCTCTTCAATTATTTAGTGATTGTAAAAATTAGTGTCAGTAGTTTGGACATTTCTTTCTTAAGTATTTCTCAGATAAACCTTTAGTTTCTCATTACTTCAGTAATTGGTTCTAAAAGCCTGACAATCAGATGTTGAGGAGAGGGATCTAAACCATCTCTGAGGTTGCTTGTGCCAAGTGGAGGTTAATGGTGGTGTCATAATTCTTTGAAGCTACACCTCTGATCTTGACCTACATGGGCAAAAATAAAGCATTCTATTTAAAAAAAAAAAAAAAAAGGTACAACTAATTCCCTTCTCCACTGTCAAGATAGATACATGTAAGCAAACAGGAAAATCTTTTCAAGCATACTGGAAAAAGATTGTTTACTAAGGAGGATAGAGTGGAAGAATTCATCCTAGTTGTAGTGGAAAGGTGGGTAAGGAAACCAATCATAATTACTGTAGTTAATTGGCAGGTTAAACAAATGACGGAGATAGGCTTAGAATGCAATGATACATATTTACTGTTTGTGCAGCAAAACCTGCAATTTTAGTCTTTATTTATTGTTGAAATGAATGACTCTTTTCATTGATAAGTGTAGGCCTGTAATTAACAGCAGATTGTGTATAGGAATCTAAAAGACTTCTTGATGGTATTTTTTTTGCAAGGACTGCTCTTGGGGGGCGCTCAGTTAATCATTCTCCTTGCTTTTATTCCTCATGAATGTGTGCTTTTCTGTATATACACCTTTGGAGATCGGGTGAGTTACTTATGAATGCTTCTTAATATTAGCAAAGGCCTATCCTTGACTGAGCATCTTTATTTTGTCGGCTGATCTATGCCAGTTCTCGTGCAGCCAAATGCTGCACGAACTGGGGGCACCAGCTGGCAGGATTTGGGCAGGGGGCTGCATGGTACCCCTCATGAGGGGAGGCCATGAGACACCTGTGACAGTCACAAGCAGCCCCAAGCGTCTCCGATGACAATGGGAAGAGCCCTGCAGCCCACTGGGGCTTCCTGATACCTCGTCCCTGAAATATTTAGGAAAGAGCCACAGCCACTGAGGGGAGGGGACTTGTGAGGAGTCAGGTGAGGACAAGTGGAGGGAACATGGAGGGGCTGTTGCTGGGGTCATGGCTGGAGACACCCTCTGGGAAGGAGGTGCTCTGAGCCAGTGGACGGACCGCAGCTGTGGGAGACCTACATTGGGAAGGGACACCTCCAAGGTGGCAGAGGGGTCGTGGACTGAAGTTAGTTTGGGGAAGGGGCACAAAAGGTGTTTCCCTAAATGTTTGCTTAATTTTTTGTGGTGTTGTTGGATTTTTGTGGTTGTTGTTGTTGTTCTCAATTCCTGAATCAATCATCAAATGTCTTTTTAACTGTCAGTAATTTAAATTAACTAAAATTCCCCAGTTGGTACTGTTTTGGCCATGATACCAACCTCCTGAAAAGAAAGAGAAGATAGGACACAAAGAAAGTTGGCCACAAAAGATGCTAATACTCCCTCCATGAAAACAGCATAGTTAATTTCTCCACTCAGTTTTTCCTGTCCCCATGCAAAAACAGGATCCAGTGTGCTTACTGGAAACACTGGACTTCAACACTTACTAGCCATTTTTTGTGTTGCCGCACACCACACAGACCCAGTCCAATGTCTCTGAAAGAACAGGATATCTTTACAGCCAATGACCTCTCTGATTAATACAACAGGTGTTTCTCTCTCCAGCAAAGGCACATTGTGCCATAATCCTCCTATTTTGCTACTCTTTTCTCATCTTTCACCACTTAGCTTATTTCCTCTGGTCCTTCTTTCTTCCCCTGTTTCTTATCCTCAATTCTCTTCTCTACCAGCAGATTTCTTCCCCTTGATCTATACCACATATGTCCCTTCAATTCCTTCCTTTCTCAGCTCTACCACCAGTTCCTCTCTCTCTTATCTGCAGTAATGATGGTACTCTTTTTTTTTTTTTTTTAATTATCTTCGTTCTCAATCCTTTCGTCTTCTCAGACTCCTCAAATGCTCCTTAGCTGAAAATGGGACAGGTAAATCTCATCATGAGACATTCAAAGGGGATACAGCAATTGCTGAACCTGTTCTTAGTCATTCGTCTTTCTTCTTGCTTTCCCCCTTCTTTCTCCCCCTTTTGCTTTGTCAAGAAGAACTTCTGAGACTTAAAAGTAAAGGCAGAAATCATACTTTTTTACCTTTATTACCTATTTTGGAATTGACTAGGGTCTGAATATATAAAATACCAGTCAGCTAGTGACATCAGATGGAAAAAGGACATGCAATACAGATCTAGAGGAGGTTCTACTGTCTGCCTGGAGAGATTAAGAATTTTGCCCTTGATTAGTTACATGGCATTAATGCAAGTCTTTTTGGCTGAACTTTTGCTGCTGTGGCCAATTCCTTGGATTCACTGAATTGCCTCAGGCAGGGGCAGTGAATGATGCCTAATGCTCTCTAGCCAGCAGAACCCGGTTCCCATCTGCACATTAATTAGCTACCTTCGTCTAAAGAGTTTCATTTTGTATTTCCCCAATGGTCATATTTCAACTTCCTGATCTTCTCTTCTTCTGAGAAGGAATAATAGTCCTGTAAGTACTGTTTAAAAGGAATGATATGTTTTTCTTCATTTTTTTTTCTCTGATTAGACATATTAAACAACAAGATATTAGACTTTCCCAAACTGAATTATGCATACATCGTGGGGAAAAAAAAAAAAAAAAAAAAAAAAAAAACAAAAAAAGNAAAAAAAAAAACACAGAAAGATGGCACTGCTGTCATTGCAAGTAATTATTTCACAAGTCAGCAGCAACAGCTCTTGTTAAAGCCCCAGTGCACTGCAAGCTAGTAAATCAAACTAACCCAGGGTAGCATGCTTCCACACAGAAACCAATGGTGTCAGGAAGAAGGAAGTGGGTAAAAACAGGGTCTTCTTTGAGGCTGCTCTTATAAAGAATCTGCTGAAAAAACTGATTACACACTGGGTTATAAGCCTTACTTTTCACCAAGTCAGTAAGAGCTTTTTGGCATGAAGGTCCTGAGCTGTCATCTGATGTCGATTTAAAGAGACAAGTGATTACCCACAAAGTGAAAAATAATGTGGCATTGTTCCCTGAGGTATAAACTCCGATAGCAATCAGAAGAGAGAAAGAAAAGGGGGCTATTGTAGGGTGGAGAGAGCACAGTGCTGACAATGGTGGAGATGAAGTGAAGTTGACAGGAGTTTCATTTCAAAGTTGGCTGTACTGATGTGGCTGTGGTAGTTTCCAGTCTCCATCTCCATTGTCAGTTCCCTTCTTCTCCTTTCACCTTGGTTCTGAGCCTGTCTCTCTTCTCATACTCTTCTCTGCTTCAAGCCCCCATTTACAGTTAATACTTTAAATTAGCCCTCTAATGCTTACTATATTTAACTTCAAAATTTCAAGAAATGGGCTCCAAGAATCATCATTCTTTCATGGCCACGTTTTTTTCATTAGCTTAAGAAGAATGAATTTTATTGTTGGCTGCCATTCTCTTTTCAATGTTCCTCTTCTCTTTCTCCCCATATCTTTCTGTGTCACTACTTTATAAATTATGAACATTCCTGTTGCAAGAAAGCTACTTACTGCTTATATTCTGGGCTGGCACTGAGAAGAGGTATAAGGAAGCAGATGTGAAGAAAAGAAAACCTGAGGATTAAATACTGTTAGGGGGAAAAAAAAGAAGAAAAAAAAAGATGCAAAAAATAGGCACCTTAAAAATATTACTGTCTCTGCCCTCCTCCTTACCTCCACTCTCTTACAAATGCTCTCTCAGGTGCTTCACTCACAGGTAAATTTCTCTGTGATAAACTCTGGACACAACAGAAAATTTTCAAGTGGGTATTTATTATTGTTATTTTTAACTAAAGACCTATTTGTGTCCCTATGAAACAAAACAAAACAAACAAACAAAAAAACAAAAAAACAAAAAACCTCAAGAATTCCATGAGATATTACCAGCTGAAAGAACCTCTTATCTTGTAGTTGCCACAGACATCAATATCTGTCCTTTTGCCAGAAAAAAACCAACATGGCCATTCTCTTTTATACATCAGAGGAAATTTAAGTAGAGTAAGGTTAAAGTACCTATCTTTAATTCAGGATCTTTGAGCATCACCTTGATTGCACCTTTTTGCACAGATTCGGATAAGGTGGAGGTCTCACGCATTAATTCTACAGATTTGTGCTCTCTGATATATGAGAAAGAAGAAATAATATTCCACTTATTTTGTATGTCACTCCTGAAGACATGAGTATGAACTTCAGTGCTAAAAAGAAGCAGTTTTATATCATCCTGTTGGCAAACATACCTTTTATTGTAATTGTCTTACATAAGATACATGCTATTATTTGACCAGGTCAAGAGAGATATAAAACAAACTCTTGCTTAAAAAGGAGGGTATAAACACAGGGGATTCTGGTGAGGCTGGAGCTACTACTTGCCTCAAAATTTCATGTGGATGATCTATGCATTTTCTCTTTTTATTTTGGGGTTGTTTAGCCTGAAAGTTTCATCCGATTGTAAAGCTCAGTTAATGGTCTTGTGTATTCTCTGCTGCCAATCATAAAGGATGGGTAAACAGAGGCTAACAATAATAGTCTTGTCTTTCTGTAGTTCTTCTGAACCCTCAAAAGAGTTCAGATTTTCCCCTGGCATTCTTAGTGCTTGAGTTATATAGACACAATGTGCAATGAAGGGTTATTGTTATTAGCAGCTGTAACTTTTGTTGTCTTGTTTTTATATATTTGCTAGGAAAACTTTTTAAACCAGTGTTGCCAAGGGGAGAATTTGACCTGTTTCATTGTATTTTTTGCCTATTATAGAGAGAATTCTCATTAAGTGCCTGATATTTTTATTCCTGAAACATCTTGGTGTTGCTGGAAGCATATCAATTGACAATAGAACACCTTTAAAATAAATTTGGTATTAAATAAACACCTGTTCATTAAATCTGTAGTGCTCTCTATGCAGTTTGGTGGCAGATGCTGCTGCTGCTCATGATGCAGACTGTTTGACAGGCAAGTTAGGTACTAATGGAATGTACTACAGATGAATCTGGATGCTTTAGAAGATGATGTGTCAAAATAAACTGTATTTCTCGCTGAAATAAAGCAAGCCCAATCTGCGTGGAGGACTGAAAAATCATTTCTGGTTTAAAAAGATGTTAAGATCCAAACCATTAGCCAATATTTGAACTAGAATGAACCCTGCAAGGGTTCTGGCATTTCTTGAGCCTTTTATTTTCATATGTGTAGTCTTGCTTAAGACTTCTTATTGCTATTTTTAACTAAAGACCTTTGTGTTCATATTTTAAAAAAGAAAAAAATTAGTAAAGAATTCCATGAGATACTACCAGCTGAAAGAACCTCTTATCTTATAGTTACCACAGTCATCAACATACAGTTTTTTCTGGGTATTTGATCTGGGTAGCTGGTCAAGGGGAGTGAAATTTCAGTGGCACAAATAGGAAGTGCAGTTTGTTGTGATAGTACTGAGCTGTCTAGATAAACCAAGAGATGCTGCTAGTCTTTTGCAAAAGGCTTATATGAGATGTTTAGATCAGACAAGTTTATACAAATACCCAAAGTGAGCACAGATTTAGTCTTTCTTTTTTTGCTATGGATGCAGGAGTAGCTTGAAAGTAACAGGAAAGGTCGGTAAAATTAAATTTTGCTACCTTAAGAATTAGGCCTCGATGCTTAGCCACATGA
>VXAL01019416.1:157686-168942 GCA_013399475.1 Chauna torquata | reverse complement strand
GCAGTTACAGCTATACTAATAAAGGACACAGCTCACAGACCTGAACTCTCCCTCCTCTGAAAGCAGGTTTTACCCAGCAAGTTCAGTAGGAACAGTGATTCATGCTAACCCCTTACTATGTCCAGGCATTGTCTGACGAAACATGAATTAGGACTGGCCACAGCAGTGCTAGGAGTGTGATAGCAATTACCCCACCAAGAAATAATCAGTATTAATAATCAAGTATTCCTTAAGGCTGTGATCTGGTCCTCTTTAGTTCTAATAAAATATAAACTCTTTGGTTATGCATATAAATGGAATATATATTTCAAAACACATTATTGAAAAGTCCAGCAGGCTTACTTAAGCACATGTAATGTTTCCACTATGACAACTGCAGGAAAGTTGCAGTAGCCATGGCACAGGAAGCCTGTAGATGAATATATTGTATCTGATACAGCAACATAACACACAAATGTGTAAGTGAAGTTATAAATCACAGATTATGGCCTCTAAGATCACAGCACTACATGAATTGATGTAGTTAGCACCATTCCTCAATTTGTACACATTTTTAAAAAATTCAGTAAACATGAGCTTGAGTCTTAATAGATCTGGCAAAAATAGCATCTATTTTTCTGGTATAATTTCTATGTATTTCTGACTTCTGGCAGAGAGGATGAAGCTTTCCATTCTTGCCACATAAATGAGAACCATACTGAAAATTACTCAAATAATTATTCACAAAAATCTTGCAGAATATATTCCTGTGCATATAACTTACCCCTCCAACTAACATGCTATTTCCAAGTTGAGCTAAAAAGTAGATATAAATCTAAAGTCCATTAATTTTCTCTGTATACCAAACTACAGGTTTTTGAGCATTCCTTCAGATAGTGGTGCCAGTGTCATTCCTTCAACATGTGAAACAGAAGTATTCAATTCCCTCCTTCTAAGAGGAAGGAAGCCCCACATCTTTTACCTCTCAAGAGTAGGATCGTGTGAGCTCTATGGGATATGGGTGGGTTGCAGTTCTACTTTATTCCAAACTTAAATTCCAAACAATTTTCACCAAGAAAGAATCCAATCTTTCAGATGGTACAGATGACTTCCTTAACTACATGTCCTAAATCCAGATCCAATTACTAGATTCCTACTAGGTCCATCTCACAAGTGATATTATTAAACTGCAACACAGACATCTACATAGAAAAACAACAGACAATCATCTAAATTACATTCTCCACCTGAATGGTGCAAACCACTCTGCACTACTTCTAAAAGATACTNCTTTTTGCATGTTTGTGTGTGTATATATGCATACATATATCTATATATATAGATATAGATATGCAGGTCAGTAGAAAAACCTATAGTTTCCAAAACAAAGGTGAACATTACTTTTGAACTGAAAACATGACTGAATTTAGCACAGAAGTCACTACTCCTCCACAAATTTTAAATGCTGGAGCAAAGACCATGATCTACTCTTACGAAAGATACTTCCCCCTGACCAACTTCTACCAGAGACTTCCTAAGAACTGAAAGAAGAAAAGACTGAGATATGACTGAAGAGCAAAAGAGAAAAGAAAAAAGTGAAGAAAATTAAGGCTAAAATAAGTCATATGCCTTCCAGAGAAGATAACAATGGATGAAAGTCATGACATGAACAATCTTTGTTTTTCCAGCCTGAAGCAATTGTATAAATTGTGGATGGAGGGCTTATCCATGCAGTTAGCAGCAATTTAGAAGAGAATTTGTACAATGTCATTTCTAGATTTAAAGAGCTAGAATTGATATACTTTCCATAACTGGTGTCTGCTATGCTGCAATAGTCTTTATCTTAGAAGCAAAAGCTTCACACTGCTTTTAAAATACTTCAAAACAGGAACACCTTGTCAAGAACTGCAGAATTGTAATACTCAATACAAAAAGCCTAAAACATTTGTATCATTTATTCATTGTAATTATTCATTAATGGATGCACAACAACGATTAAATTCACCATGTAGCTCCCACAGTACAAAGAAGTGCTCTGATACTTCAAATCTAAGCTAACAATTCATGAAACAATAATTGAAACAGAAAAAATCCTCCAAAACTCATAATGCAGGACATTTAGCCTCTTGCTAACAAAGTTCATTGCTGTTCAGGCAAGGCTGAAATACAGTCATTTACCAAACCAAACTATTTTACAGTAAGTAGTTTGGTTTCTCAGTCTCAGAATGTTTACATATTAGAGCTGATGAACACGTCAAAAACAAAACACATGCCAATTCTGAACACAGTAAGCAATGAAATGTAGGCTTATAATCATTGTTACGTACTAAAATCTCAAACTCCCCGATTCTGAGAGAAGAGGCTATTTATATAACATTAAGATGGACACTCATGACTAGGAGCGCTTTACTCTAAATACTGTATTTGAAGCAGTAGTTGTGTTTACTGTACTGTAAATACTGTATTTGAACAAGCATACCATTAAGCTTCCTCTGAATTGCTTCTTCCTCTAAAGTGATGATATACATCTGCTCATCTAGGTCTTCAAGGATCTGTATTTGGAAACAGAAACGACGTGACTGAGTATCAACAGAAAGAGCCACTTTTTTGATCTACTCAGGTTTGTTTTGTTCCAGTAACCTTTATTTTAAATATATATTCTACAACTTCATAATATTCATACAAGAAGGAACTCCACAAGAGACTATTCCATTCTGTTACAGATCTGTTTCTTTGCCACAAGCAAACTTTCTGTTAAGTTTTCATTTCAGGTTAAAACTCTTACATTCAATCTCAGTCTAAAGTGACCTGGCGAACAGGGAATGGACAGTACATCTAAACTATATTCAAATCATTCTATGTTGCAGTGGGGAGAAGATAAGCTACCTATCGACCTTCACATTCAATCTGATTTAAACAAAACCTAACTGCAGATTTTGAAAAAGTAAATAAAAAAATTCTCATAAGCCAATATTTCAAGCAAATGTAAATTACTATGGGAAGCTAAAAGCATGAAAGCATGACAACATGAAGCCTGTCTACCTTACCGTCAGGTGCTTTGAAATTAAAGCTTACAAATAGCAAAACAGTTGTGTATATTAGTTGTACATATTTTCTTTGTATTTTCAGGGTTGATTTGACTAATGAAAAGGAACCCAAATCCTAGTAAATACAAATTAGGAAACATGACAGCAAGGTCACTAGAGCATTTGCATAACGTACAAACTTTTCCATTCCCTCACAGCATTCAGTACAACTACAGTATAGTATCTACATTTAAGTTCTTATAGGTACCAACTACCTACAGGCAAAGCCAATTTCACTAATTTAAGTGTACCCCTAAGTACTTTTCCTGTCATCCAGCCTTAGTTTGTTCTTATATCCTTAGCTCTTGAACTCAGAACAAAAACACACCTTTCAGGTACTTGCAAAACAGACACAGTAGGCAATACTGGCAATTAATATTAACACTTGTAGTGGTTATACAGCCTGGTAAGCTAGAGGAAGTCTACACTATTAAAAAAAAACTTTCTGTGGAAAAAGAGCAGGCTTTTGTGCTGTAAGAAAAAATTGAAAACAAGTATATAAATATTGACTATAGAAGCTCCGATGAACTGAAAAGGGAATTGTGTATAAGTTCAAGCATTCTATGAGAAAGTACTTTAATGCCGCTGTACCTTGTAACAGATGGCACACAAGGACAGATTTGTATAACACTTACTGTTGGTTTCACCAGCAACTGACCCATTACTGTAAACATCCGTGAAAGTCCCACTGGCGTGCATACTACAAGAGAAGGAAGATTACGTGAAACAGTGATTTTTAAGTCAAAGACAAATTTCCCTTTGCACGTAGTGTTCATGTGTTACATTCCACTTGTGACCAAGAACAGTTTTGAAGTGAACAGACTTCTAAATCCAATTTGAACTTTAAAACTTACTGCTATTATATCAATTTTGAACAAGACAAGTATCTGTCCTTCAAGAGCATAAGTGATTTTTTGTCATCGTGGAACACCATATAATCAGATGTCTTAAACTTGCTCACATAATTATTTATTCAAAGCATGTGGCACCAGAGGCTACGTCTATACTAGCAAATGCAGCAGTGCCAGGGAACGTATCTGGGCACTAAGACTTCATTGCCTACACAAGTAAATTGCTAGAACTATCCCTGCTGTGATTTTGCCCTGGGCCAGTTAGCACTTTCCCAAACAATTCATAGGTGTAGTTCTGGAGTTCACACAGTTCAGGAACCGTTATCACAACACACTACGCACATAGCCACCTTCTAGAAACTGCAATATTATGGATGTGGATAGAACGACACTGCTTGGCCACAGTGCTGGTAAACATCTCAGGCATTTAATCTGCTAGCACAGGTGTAGCTCTAACATCAAGAGATCACAAAACTACTTCGCTGTAAAAGTTTGCTGCAACTTCAGTTGACAGTAAGCTCAGCTACCAGATTTTCAGCTTTCTTTTTTATGAAATAAAAATTTGCCATTTTTGATTACAGCCTGTGATGGTTTCCAGGTATGGCGCAAGTATGCTTGTTGGGATTAATAAATTATTTGTGAAAAATCAGAGTTTATCAACAGTTTAGGGAGAACAGCCTTCAAATACTGAAGGGTGTAGGAGATGGAAGGAATTTGTAACAGCATGGATGAGGATATACATTTACAGTTTACATTATCATAAAATAGCGTTGTTAAATAAGACAAGGAGAAGCAGCACACAGGAGATTTTATAGTAAGGATTACACTCATTTTTATCAACTAGTGTTCCACTATGACTCGTGCATATTACAGGAAGAATACAAAAGTATTCACAAAGGCTAACTTTAGCTAGTGTTCCCTGACTAGAGGGAGACTGCAGGCAAAGGAGAAAAGGGAAGAGAAGCAATGTTGCAAATCACACCTGCAATAAGCCTATCATTTCCTTACTGATACACCACTTCAGTAATTAAGCCAACTGAAGGTCTAATGAAGCTCTAACCCAGCATCTACCATTTTTCAACTGCTGTATCTGTGTAGCTGAAAGGGCAGCATAACAGCTTGGAGGGCTTTACGTAACTTCAGTGATTTGGTTGTCTAAGTTACAAATAACTTTTCTAAAAATCGGCATTTAATCCCAATTATTTTGGTGAACTGCTTCACAGTAGCCCCAGAACACATGCTGTGTTTTCAGCTCTGCTGAAACTAACTGCAAGACACATGTAGGAAGTTTGTAAGCCAAGTTCCCTATTAGAATGTTCAGCAACTGTTGTGAATCAGCCTCAAACAGCCGAAGCATTCATGAATGCAATGATCAGAATCACTTTTTTTTTTTTAGACTCCCCCCCCCTCCATTTCAGTAGATTTAAGAATCTCCACACACAGAGAACCTAAGCAGACCCAACCAAGTTCTCCAAGTAACACCTTTCACAGATTGATCTGTTTAGTTTATATAAATGTCTCACACTATCAATTTCCACCCTTTCTGCACAGTGACAGCCCTATAAAAGTTAGCTGTAAGCCTTTAAAAACTAGAGAACAGGTAAATCCATGATGATCTAGAAAGGGAGATGTGTTCTCCTCCCTGCCCCCAGCATTTATTTTTTTTATTTTTTGTTTTTAAAGAAATAATTCAGGGGGCAGGAAGGTTCCTGAAACTTTTAAGTGCAATTAGGAGCCTCCCATCATCTTTCCTATTCCCCTAAACAGGGAAAAGGGAACAAGGAGCAGTTGGAATACAATTTTTTTTTTTTTGAACTGCATTTGTTTTGTATACAGTCATGTAACAGATCTCCAGACTGGCCAGACACCAGTTTCATGATTATGAAAGTTGAATGTATTGTGTTCCAACTTCTGCCTTTACAGGAACATTTTCAACACTTTCATTTAAAAAGGGAAGAAGGATAGTTTACTGAACACAGGACAAACTAAGTGTTCTAACATAACTTCACTTCATACAGTTGATCTCCTGCAGATATTTAATTTAAAAACTGTCTTTCTATGCAGAATGGAGTCCCCACTTTTCAAATACTTGCTTTAAAAAGTTATAATGATTTTAGGTGAGGTGCGAAGTGCCTAAAAGTCTGAAAATGTAAGGTAGCATTTGTTTTAAAATTTCAGAATTCAAACCTAACAAATTTATACCAATAAACTTACAAAAATGTATAACTTTTCACATTCAACTTTCACAATGAAAAACAGTTTCCTTTAATCTTTAAAAAAAAAATAAGTAAAAGCATTCATCTTTTGGAAAAAAAATAGGGAAAATACTTACACAAAAGTAACAAGCATCCCATCAGTGATATACAGGAATATAAATATGGGAGGTAGAATTCCCAGAGGTCTGCAAAGAACACATTAAGCACAGCCTTAGCTTATTATGAATAGGCTACTTACGTCACAAATACAACTGAATTAACTTCTTTCCCTAAGCTTTCTTCTCCAGGATTGAAGAATTTCTATATTTTGAAGTATAAACCAAGAATTACTCAGTTAATAAATCGGCAGGCAACAAGATCTCCTAGCACTTTAGCTTGAAAAATATCTTCAGCTTTTATTCCTATCCCACTCAAATCACTTGTTTTTAACATATATATACAACATCTTGTCCACACGAGCATGAAATGTCTCACTGTGCTAAAAACTAATTTAATAAACTTTCTGAACAGAAAAAAATGGTATTGACTAAATTAATACAACTTCTCAACCCGTGCAATACTCATAGCATTTACAAGAAATACATTTAATTGAAAACATCCATTTCCATAATTAAAACAAAACTAGTGCGTGTTTTTGTTTGTTTTTTAAGATTCCATACCATACAAAGACTCCATACTGGCAGCATCATTGTCAATGAGAGCTGAAGCCACCCATACGATTCCAAGGATAAGCAGTGCAAGAAGTATAAGCATTACAAGGGTTTCCAAAATGCGTGCTCTGATCCCCTGTGGGCAGAAGGGGAGGGGGGAGAGAGAAAGAACACAGCCAAAAATTTTGTATCAGATATTTTCAAACATAAGAAAAATACAAATAAATACCAGTTCCTTCTTCCTAAACATATACCCACATTTTATCACATAGACAAAGGGATAACATGTAATGCGCATTTAAAACAGTCTTTCACGTGCATAAAGAAGGAAGTACTTATGGCTTTATAATGCCTGGTTTGCATTTTTCCCCTTAAAACCATAGAAAAATGTTTTAAATTGCATATGCCTTACAGTTCTCATTAATCTCATTATTCCATAAAATATTCTTTATATGATATGATTTTGCCTGAGCATTTTTAAGAGATGGATTACTTTTCTAATACTTTCAGCAAAGAAAGTGGATTAGCAAATTTTTATCTATGATTCCAATCAAGGGAATGGAAAGCCAATTATGGCAAATAGCCAAATAGCCCAGCAAGCATTAAACCCTGCATAGGTACAAAGCACCAATTTAGTTAAAATACATTCTTCAACTGAAATCGCTTCTGCGCCATTCCTCACAGTCTACAGAGCCCTCAAGCGTATGGCCAGAGTACTGCTGCTGCTGCAGCCACATCCATTACCGCCCATCTCCGCATGCTCCATGCTGAATCAAACTTTTCCCTTGCAACACACAAATCACAGGTCTACAATGCTGTATCACAGCATTTGCTCATGAGTAAAACTGTAGCTGCTCTAATAGCTGTTACATTTGCAAATCTAAACATACCAAATAATACCAAAATTTTTTTAATATATATGTTCATATATATACACACACACGTATATACACGCTTTTTTTTTTAAACACTAATTTTACTAAAATGACCATTAACAGAACTTCAGATTGCTGATTTTTCTTCAGTTGTCAGCATGCATCAGCTAACCCAATCTCCTGTTTCTCACACAGGTTCACCCAAACTTGTGCATATTTGACTGAAAAAATCTACTTTACAGTTCAAAGCAAGGAGCTTTACTTCATTCTTTGTCCACTCTCACCACCCCTTCTCTTCTCTACCCTCTTGCGTTAAGCAGTGAATAGTCTTCACACAACATTTATACTGAAAATTAAGCTCCCGACATAATGACAGCATCCAACAATGAACGAAGCCTTAGACATCTTAACTGTGTGCATTTATCTCCTATAAAACACCATTTCCTCTCTGCCATCAGTCCCCTGCAGAACAGCTAGCATGAAGGTAGCATGGAGGTAAAAATATATCAGACAAATAGACCTTCACAAAATTCCCCTGAAGGCTCAAGTGGGCAGATCAAGACAAACTCTATAAAGGCTCTCAAACACCAAATTTCAAACTAAAGGTAGTATGGATAAGATATGGATTTGCTCCTAGAATGTGTTTTGTGAATAATACGTTGATTTGAGATTAAGTTATTAAAATGTAATTTTTATAGTGCTCAGAAACTGTCTTCCATGAGTTATTCTGAAGTTAAGCATCTAAACCAAATATATATACATATATATATACACATACTTGAAGATGAAAGACATTAAACAGCCATATGTTAAATACTAGAATTTAAGCAATAGGTTACCAGAAAAAAAAGTATTAGTCCAATCTTTGTGTTTTAGTATTTTCCCCTAAAATCACAGAGTTCTTATGGATTTCAAAAACAGCTATGCAAAACAACAATCTAACCTTAAGAGGGTACATAAAACTTGTTAACCCTACCGCATTTATATGCATCTGTCCTTCTTTCAGTACAGGGCACTGATACAGAGCCTTCACTTTACAACAGAAGAAAGTCACAAAATTAGAAGAAAACCCAAAACAATCAAAGGCGCATGCAAAGAGATCTGCTTAAAGCTTTACCAAAAGCTTGAATACTCCTATCCTGTCCTAGGCAAGGAAAATGTGAAGCTATCTTCTGGGTTTCTGACAGCATTAGCCACAACACGTGGATTCCTGGTAACATCACTACAATGGGACACATGCATGTATGGCAGCCTCTGACCTCAAGTTTCACAGCAATGGCTTCTTCTGGGCAAACCCGGAAAATATTTTATCCTATGTGGTGCCTGGAACATCAGTTTCTCTTCCCTTGGATGGAGGAGCACAATTGTCAAAACACAGAAACAACTACTCTGTGATGGTCATCAAGTCTAAATGCCTTTCTTTCATATTTACTGCAAGTGTCCTCTGAAGACAAGCAAGATTAGGACAACACAACTAATATTCTCAGAAAAGGGAGATGACCACAGCCAGTACTCAGCGGTCACCATTCCTTCTGTCCAAAAGGACTATTGGCATGAACTCTAGAAAAAACAAGTTACCTGCATCATGTGCCATCCCCATTTGCATTTTTTCCATACTACTTTGAATAGCCTTTGACACCAGAAAATTAAATCAATCTCCTTTTGTTCTCTCTAGATGCGCCTTCACGTTTAACACGATACATCAACAATACTGCAGTCTCATGCACACACTGAAAAACAGGACTGACAGTTCACTCCAAGTGCAGAAGTTTTATTTTTATATTATAGCACATGATGCACACATAATAAGATTCATCAAGAACTGACGATCATTAAAAGAATATTTTGAAGAACTTCACTGAAGCGACTAGACAGAAAAATTGTCATAGCCATAAACGAATATCTGTAGCTGTCCAGGATTTTTTTTATTTTTTTAAAGATGCTTAAGGGTATAGGCAAATACTTACTCATTTATGTACCCACAGGACTGTGCCAAATTTACACACACACACACACACACAGAACATTCCTGCAGAAGCCAGCCGCAGACACTTAGTACTTTTTTTTTGCTGACAGTAGTTTTGTTTGTTCAGGTGGTTTTGCATATTATTCCTCAAAAATTTAAAGCTTGAACATTAAAATTAGTAACATCACTAATTTAAGAGCTGGGCAAAACACTGTGCTACTGACTGAGGACAGAGGAAAAGTAGATAGAAGCAAGAGATGCATAACACTTCATTTTATTTCAATGAAAGCAAAATTATGCAAACAAGCCTCAAAATTCACTGCTGAATTTTTTGATTTTCTGAGCAAAGACCTCTCACTGACTTTTTCGTTTTGGCTTACCGTTTCTTGAGTCATTTCGCTTTTCTCTCCCACTGCCTCATTATATTACTCAGCTTTCTTACATGAACAAAATGTCCTGGCATTATCTCTGTGGCACAGAAGATATTGCCACTCCTATTTCACATAATACTTGTTGCACTTTTTGGAATCCATTTACTCCTCATTTTTCTTTGTGTGAAACAGAACATTAACTTTATAGTCTGACATCTTCAGAAACAGCAACAAACCCATCTAAAACTGGAAATTTCAAACCAGCTTGTAAGAGGACATTTGTTGTTCATGTTCAGTCTATATCATATCTGTCTTGACTGCAGAGCTAATAATGAGTACAATGCAGAAAAACATGTCCTGTAGGTATACAAGATCACTTCAAATTAACATTCCAACTAAGCAAGGAAAAGTTCAAGTTGTACAGTGCTAAAATCTTAATGTCAAAAAAGTGACTGCATTTGTCACTTTTTGTTGGAAGAGTCCTTTGATTTCTCATTGGTGTGCAACTGGAAACCACAGAAACCTTTACAACACCAATGAAGGAGGTGACCTACCAGCACGCTGTGTGCACGCACACGTGTACATGCATGCACAGGGGTAGGTAAGGGAGGGAGGTGCGATAGTCACCTTTTACTTCAACCTTTTCCAGTTCAACTGTTTAATCGGGAGAGCACTTACGATCACTGCTTAACATTCCCATGGAAACTAAACTGATTACAAGAAAGAGGAATGGGAAAATAGTTCATATTTTTAGCTTTCTGTATTTTTTTTATGAGAAGAAAAAATGAAGTTGTCCAAGTTCTCATCTGGTTTTCCTTTCCAAATGGTTCTGACAGGTAGGTAGGTAAGAAGAAGGAAAGTACAATACCATCACTACGATACCAACCATCTCGTATCAGGTTTTTCAGAAAGTTGTTCTACATCACAACTCAGAAACCTGCATTTGATAACCCAAATACTAATTCATTCCTAAGGTGTCTTGCATTAAGAACAGAATGCACTTACCACAATTAACTCCCTGTTTTATGAATTACTTTAATGCAATCCAACTTGCAGTTTAATTAGTTTTAAGGGAGGAGGGATATATTTATCTCCAAACTGAGCACAGACAGCACAGTACAGAGCCAGAAGGATACATCCAGGATATTTTCAAAATGAGAGTGTTTTGCATCTATCATATGTTCTAGTATATAAAGAAGAATTCAGAAGTAAAATGCAGACTTAAACAAGTTATATGTTTATTTTTTTTATATATATATATG
>VXAL01019416.1:140017-157248 GCA_013399475.1 Chauna torquata | reverse complement strand
ATATAAAAAAAATTTTTTTTTTTTTTTTACAGTGTTACAAATACCAGATATCAACAAGAAAGCTACAAGCTATGTAAAATGCAATTGCGCTACAAGTAATAAAATGAAATGGGAAATGGAAGTAAATGTTAAGGTGGTGGTGGTTTTCCTCCTTCACTGCTGTATACTAGGAGTTGTTGTGACTTTGGCTTCCATTTATGGGCACAAAGAGATGAGTGGGAAAGAAAGAAGGGAAGTAGAAAAAAATATTCTTTTTTTTTAAAAAAATCTCTAATCCCAGGCTTTATTCTAGATGAAAGATGATTTGCCAGTCAGAAAGACCACAAAACCTAAACCATTAGCCAGGATACACAAGTCCCTAAAAGGAAATGGATGAAACGATATGCACCATAGTTACTTCTTCAGACACTGAAAATCTCAAAAAAGAAACATGACACGAACCGAAAGCATTTATTATAGAGAAGGAGCTCAGAAAGTATCCTCACTTTTGTAGGCACTGCTTTTGCACCCCAGGGATCTGTAGAGAAAGGGAAGGCTATATAAAATATTAAAAGGAGAAAGGTGAACCAGAAGTGATGTACAAAGAACAAAAGGAAAAGGGACAGCAATAATGTGAGTTAAAAATGCATTCATTAGAAGTGTCAAGAAGAAGAACCTGATCTCTGGTCTTCAATTTGTACATAAGCTCTTCTGTAGGCCCAAAAACGAGAGGAATATTGTTCCCAACATGGACTCATCCACTTCGGGCCATCCTTTAGGAACAGAAAGCCATAATTTGAAGGAAAATGACATTTATTTTGCTACACAGTAATTTTAGTTTTGGTAGACCAATTTTAAAATCTTCTTCCACGAAGGTATCTGACAAGAGATCAACTATCACTGCTTCCAACACTACAAGCACATGATGATCTTTGATAATTGCTGAACAGGAAATCAAAACACATCAAACAGCTTGCAATTTCCTCAAGTGAGTTTCAGATCATCTGTAAAGCAAAACAAACAGACTTCTAAAAATAAATTACCTGCATGGTTCTGTGTTGTCAGGAAAGCAGAAGCTTGGCATCGTACAGGCAAACCTGACACAAAATGTCTTTTATGGAGGAAGGATGGAAAACAATGTGGTCAACAAAAACTTTAGAAACCAATTACTATAATTTGATAGATATTACAATTAAACCATTTATTAAGAGAATTTGGAAAAAAAGACCGGCACACGATACACCCTAACCCCACACACCCCCCTTTTTTTTTTTTAAACTTCAAAGAAAGTTTCACAGTCTAGACTCAACAGCTCACCTACGCTTTTACTCACAGCACATTTTCGAAATTCATCCAGTTCTTTAAAGCATGCACTTAACCAAGTGAAATATTTTGTTAAAGAAAGGATGTCTAGCACATCAATCCCAGCAGCCTGGAACTTGCCAGAAACCTAGTAATATCTGTCAACCTCTGTGTACACTAATGAGGAAAAAAAACAAAACCAAAAGATGAACAAAAAAAACATCTGAAGCTTCCAAGGCATGCCTACAAATAAAAGCTGTCCTAAGAACACATTCTAAGGATCTTGTGGTTTGTAAAGCCTTGGAGATATCTGACTCTCAGACTTCCACTTCTTTAAAAATCAATTGCTGAGACATTTAGAAGTTTTTACATTGCTTAATCCTGAGCTACTTACACTGCCTGTAGCAGAGGGTCTAAGGCTTCATGTTTCCAGAAAAGCCATGTTTTAGCAAGAAAGGCTTTAATTATTCTAAAAGTGTTCTGACAAATGTTTTTGCTACTCTGGAAGGCATCAGAATCTTACCATGTTGCCTTCATCCTGGATAATAAATATCCAAAATGTATTAAAACAGCAGATGACCAAAAAAGGTAACAATTCTGCTGAAAAGCCCAATGAAGTACAAACAGCAACAACAGTTCTGAAGGGATGACAGACTTCATACAAGAAAGTCAAAACACACAACTACTATGAAAAAAACATTTCTCCTCCCCAGTATATTTGTATTAAATGGGATTACAATTATGCAATTGTAACACATTAAGACCTATTTCACACTGTGTGTTCACATGTAACACCTAGAGGCTGGGTTTTACTTTACAAGCGAACATATGCTTGGTGATAGTTTCTTACAGTTTTTCAATAAAGAAAAGGGAGATTTCTTGATAGCTGAGACAGTAGATATTTTTCATTTTAAATTCTATAACTATTTTGTATTGTTACATTTCTAGCTTCCAAAATACTTTGCCATTAAGTTAGCATAGGTAACAAATGAAGACCTTGCTCTGCACAGATTGTCCAAAACGTTTCAGGTGTTTTGCATAACTAGCAATTAGCACAGCGAATCACAAGGATAGCGCACAGGGAAGAAACCTGGGAGTGCTCTTTCCTCCATGTAAGAGTCACACACAAAACCTGGAAAGGCTCAAAAGGACATCTCTGATGACTGCCATTCTTGCAAAGCTAAGATAAAACATGCTCCACGTGGCCAGGGAACACACCGGTTCATCTTCCAAGCAGTGGCACAACCCTGTACCAGAAACTCACAAGCTGCTATGTTTCGGGAAAAGATCATTACATAAATGATAGCAATTGAGCCTTTTTTTTCGCTCATCTTTGATCTTCCAGTTATGATTAGGAAAACAAATCTTTTCCCACAGTTTAAGCATTAATTTATAAAATTAAGATTTCAACATGGATGTACAGATATTTTACCAAGAGTTCTTGTGTTTTAACACCAGTGAAAGAGAACAAGAGCTTGCAAACATGATTTTCACTTTCCATAAAAGGCAAAACTCCTGGTAAAACCAAAGAACCAAGGAGCCCCACCCCAAGTAAAAGCTTTTCTTTGCTGGAACACTACCTTGCTATAGTAATTTTGATGAACAAATTACTAGCTCCTATAAAATGGACATTTTTGGAACTACATTACAAATATATAACATTACATGGATTTTGATTAATTCTACAACTTAATTTGTTTGCAAATTTTACAGAGGAAAAAGGCAATTATCAATGAAGTACAAATTAGTGTCTAACACAAAAGAACAAAGAGTCCTAACAATGTTTCTATGGTGCTGAAAACTTAAACACAGTTCTGCTTGGACATCTTGACCTCTTGCAAGGTAGGTAAATATTACCTTTTACATGATGCCCTGACCCATAGGGAAAGCCTGGGAAACATTTTTGCAATCATGGCACATTTAAAGTACACACGAAGCCTATTGTTTTCATGCAACAAAAAGGAGTCTTAGTAACCTTAAGATTCGTTTAGTGAGACACCAACTGCAACAAACATGCATGCTAACATCCGCAAAAAATAAACAGAAGCACTAAAAAACTAGAATTACAGAAGGTATCAGGTTGGAGAATGTTATATATATGAACATCTATGACCTTTTTAGCACCTGATACCCCTTTTTCTAGGTTTGTGAGTACTAGCAAAGAGATCAACTTAAAGCATTTCTAACCATTTCTACAGTTAGAAACCGTACTTTGAACAACCTCTGCTCTGACCTACTCAAGACAGTGGAGAAATGCACTTATTAATAAGTAAAGGAGAAGCATTCTCCATCAGGTAACAAGGAAACAGACTAAATTCAGCATACTGATATTTAGTAAAGGAGTCATCACCTTACAAGGCTAAGGCAAATTACTGAATCATAATCAGAGGCTGTAGTTTTAAGAACACTCCATCCATTTTAAAAACGTAGAAGCCAATGCCTCAGAACCCTCACCAAGCAAACAAAGTTTTTTGATCAAGAACTAAAACATTCAGGCAACAGCTTCAAGCAACAGGAAAAAAGTTTCAGTGCCCATGCAAGAATCAAAGACGTCGGACTAACTAGTGCTGACCATATCTTCTCCCACACCACCTCTTCCCTTACACAGAATCCTTCTTGCCTGCAGGCATTTTAAAATTGAAATGAACATTTCACAAAACAGTGAGTATATTTTAAAGCTTGTATTTATTTTCTGTACAATACAAACCTTACAATTTCACATTCACAAAACATCCCCAGCAAGTTCCAGCTGATTTCTGTTAGTATCTTTTCTCAAATTATTTCAGTGGTTACCATTCTGTCAATGGAGCAAGAAGAGACAGCTGAAATCATTTTACTGTATAGAATTTAATAGTTACATAGTATAATTAACAAAATCCACAAATTTAAAGAGAAAGAATTGGAGAGAGAAAAACAAAATGAAAATTAAAGGATCTTGATGGAAAAAAGTTATGAAGTCTTTGGGTACAAGCTAGAAACGTGAATCGAGAAGTACAGGAGCTACACATGCCTAATTGGAAATGAAGGACTAAACTTGCATAACTAGAGGCCAAGAAAGAGATGCCTGTTTAGTAGACTGGTGAAGATGACATCTATCCAGGACGCGGTACATCCACTGCAGTGACACCTCTGCCAAACACTACTTACACCCTCTTCTCCAGTGTCCCAGAAGAGTATCCTAACAACTGTGTTACAGCAAATTCTGGGTTCAATAGCTGTCCAATCTTTCTGTTGACATGACCGCAAGCAAATAACTCACTGAAATAGTCTAAGAACCAAGACGGGTTCCTGGAAGATTTGCATCCTCGCTATCACGATACAGTTCTTTCTCACTTTTTTTTTTACCCCTTAGGATCTATTTAACTATCCAAGACAAGACAGACTCCAGTAAGAATCATAACATGAGATTCATCCGTTGACTGGCAGCTAAGGCATTGTTTCAAATACATGGATTCAAATTACTTTAGGAAAGAGAACACATCTGACTCTTCTGCATCGCAGTATCTTGCATATTTAACACAGAAATAACATACTGGAAAAAAATTCCTTCCAAATTTTAAAACAGAAGACATACCAGTCTCTTAAAATGAGTAACAGCTAGACAGAATACCAGAGAAAAAGCAAATACCTACTATGTGGAAGAAGATTACAGCCTACAGTAGTCACATGCATACTAGCACCCTGCTATAGCCTGCCCTTCCCTCCTTTACAGAAGCTGTTACCAAAAAAAAAAAAGGGTTCTCAAAGCTCTTATTGAAAAGAATAAATGCAGATCTCCTATTGACACAACAGTAAAAGCATTAAACCCAGACCTTTTAGGGAGAAGGGAAGGAAGAAGTGAAAGCATACACATAGTAAAATTATAGCCATCACTTCACCTTTCCCCCACAAGTTTCCTCTGTTGTCCTATTAGCTAGCTCAGCCCTCGCTTAGGTGCTCCACTCCCTCCGCCTACCAACTTTCCTAGACTTTCCAAAGCCACCTGCAACAACAACAGGGGAGCTGTGGGATTTCTGACAGCGTGAGCCTCCCTATGATCATTTACTTTTGGATGAGAAAGATTCTTTCCTGCTAGACTGGAGTGATAGGAAGAAAAATAGATATTTTCCATCTTCTTTATAGCTTGGCAGAGGATTAAAATAAGTAACCTAGAAGTATAAAGAAAGACTTGGAATTTGTGATAGTGTTTCTGGTGGAAAGAAACCATAAGGACCAGTTCTCAGAGGCAAATGACACAGAAGAACACGAATTACTACTAAAGTTTTAAAATAAAGAGAAACCTGAAGTTTTTTTTTTTGGTGTCAACCTCTACTACCCCCTGGCATGGGTAAATAAGATCAGGAAGAAAGTACACTTCTAGGAACTGGCCAAAGCACCAGACTGCTGGAAGTTCCTTTTAATAAACTGGGAAACTGTTCAAAAAGCTGCACTAAAACAAATAAAAAAACATGAAAGTGGCCAGGGATGGGAGAAAAACTCATTGCTTTCTTGAAGCCTTTAACTCATACATGCTTAATGCTTAGACATCTGTCTTTTTCCGTCAACTGAAAGAAGGGACTTCTAGTTCCCCTGAATCACAGTCATTTTAGGTATCATGTATTTAAACACTTCCTCCCTTCCTTCCCAAAGAAAGATAAAAGATTCTATTTAAATAAAATAATATGAATTTTATTATAAACTCAGAATTAAAAAAAAATGAAGAAATACATCTCAGAGGGTTTTTAANGGAGAAAAACTCATTGCTTTCTTGAAGCCTTTAACTCATACATGCTTAATGCTTAGACATCTGTCTTTTTCCGTCAACTGAAAGAAGGGACTTCTAGTTCCCCTGAATCACAGTCATTTTAGGTATCATGTATTTAAACACTTCCTCCCTTCCTTCCCAAAGAAAGATAAAAGATTCTATTTAAATAAAATAATATGAATTTTATTATAAACTCAGAATTAAAAAAAAATGAAGAAATACATCTCAGAGAGTTTTTAAATACATAGCTATCAGTACCACAAACAAAAGGGTCTATAGATGGCACTAAGAATGTTCCCATCCAAAATAATTTAAAACTAATCATTTCTGCCTTAAAAAGAGCATCTAACATGTCTCTCTGTCATTTCAAAAGATTTGAACTCCAAGTTAAACACTTTGCCGCATGAAAAGTCCAGTAGCAAGAAAATATAACTCCGATGGGACTACGTCATTTCTAGAACCTACTGCTTCAGTTTACATCAGTCTAAAATGAAGACATTCTAGCACAGTACTGGTAGCTGTACCATCTGTATACTTTACAAACAGAAGTATTTAGCATGTGTATTTTTACTCACACAACTCCATAAGTTAGACTAAATTCAAAGAAAAATCGTAACTAGAAGAAAAAACACCAGATGCTCTCACTAAGAGAGCAACAAAGATTCACAATTTGCTCTAATTGCAGGGTTACAGATACCTGTTAAAGCTTTTAGCAAAGAATTGTGGAAATTCCACAAAATATAAGCATGCTAAAAACAGCAGAACTTTGTAACAGCTGAATTGTACACGTTCAGAATGATGTAGCAGTGGGGAAAGCACAAAAGTTCAGCAATGCATTTCGTTTCTGGCTCAGGCGAGGTGGAATAACTAATGCTCCAGCGCTAGCTTCTAGAGCCTAATTAGTTTTACAGATGACTACCTACTCATGCAGGAGTCATCCAACACAGTTTCTTACAGTATGCTAGAGAAGTAATGGTCAGAAATCTACATTTTGAAATAACACTAAGCTTGTTTGGGATTTTCCTTGCACAGTATTTTTATCCCAATATTACTAACAATCCTTGTTTCATTCTGTTATTCTACTGATTTTCATAGTTCAAACGCATGAAAGTGTTGCAAGACCATATATTAACCTGACACATTCTGCTTTTCTATCTACTTTGAAGAGCTGGTCAAAAAAGTAATTATAACCTCAATCCCATAAACTACTGCAGAAAGGCAGAATCACTACTCAGCTATGAAGTCACAGTGAGACAGGTATCGCAGAAAAGCTACGCGGAGTAAACTGCACCTTTAGTTTATCTCCTGTTACCTTATTTTCTGTAACTTGCTCTGAGGCATCTTTAGAAGCACATTCTAATTTATGGAAGCAACCAACTGACATTTAACTACTTCAATGAAACGGAGCACAGATCACATCTCATCACATCTTGAGCCAATGTGCGCAACAACCAACATCCACTTATTTCCCCCCTCAGCTGCCCTCAGATACAGAACTGTTATATATATTCAAGCAAACCACAGAGCTCCTTATGGTAAGCAAAATCTGTCCTTTTTTGTTATAACATCTCCAAAGGAGTTAAGCACGATGTCTTATAAAACCATATGAAACATTTTATATATCTACAAAAACAAATTCACAGTAAGCCATTCTTCCTCAATAGCCAAAAATTTCTCCATCCTAGTCACTGATTCTTGAGCTTTTTATCTTGCTCTTACTGAAACATGACTAGGCCTGAAGAATGCATGTTTTTTACATAGAAGTTACTGTCTTGAACAGCCTTTGCTCCTAAACATCTAAATATGGACACCACGCAAATTACACATGTGGAAGTCCAGTCTTTGAAATGCAAAAATGAATATAACCAACACTGCCAACCTCTTCGTGACCTACATGTAGCAATTTTCAGATTCTTACTGTCTTTATCTTGCCTTAGCTACACTCATTCTGAAAGTACAGAAGTGATCCCTGCTTTACTTTTATAGACAAAGCTATCTTCATCTCCTACTAATCTCCAGTATAGTCACATATTCCAATCACAGGTCCTCAAAAGCAGTCTATGCACTCACGTAAGTCTTTTCAGACTAACTTCATGAAATATACCCTTAAGGTAAGAAATTCTCTTTTCCTCTGCTGAACTGCAAATAAAGGACCTGGCAGTATAAAACTGTAATTTTAACATGTTTTCAGACAGTTTAGTGTAGACACTCGTCCATGTGGCATGCTAACAAGTATGCTAGACTTCATCTTCTGTTTCCTGCCATTTTAAAAGCTCTTCTCACATTCAGCAATAGATGCGCCTAATCTGTCGTCTACGTTACAAATTATAAAAACACTAAGTTTACCTGTGCACAAGCTGTTTGAGACTTCAATGAAAGCAGGAAGCATACGAAGAGTCAAGCTATGCATTATTCTCAATGCAAGATTTACCATTAAATATACTCCTTAACTATCCACCTTGCATCTTGCAGATTATGTTACAAGTTTGTATGACTGTCAGTTTAGTATGCTTTTGTAAGGGAGGAAGAGAAGCCCAGAATAAGCTATTTGCCAGATTAGAATCCCAGAATAATCAGGATTTGATTCCAAACAACAAAAAAAAAGTCTAATAAATATTAAGTGGGGTCATTTTAAATGACTCCGGTTCAAAGAATTAGGCTTCATATCTGAAGCTAAGATGTTAGCTTATGTCAAAAATACAAAACCAAACAGCTGCCTTTGATGTGACTGATTAAACAACTTTTGTCTCTGGTATCACTAATGGAATGAGTAAATGGGTTGCAATATAATGTACAATAATTCAGTTACATACTAGTAAACATTTCATGGAGATCAGAGCACTAAAGTTTCAGTTCATGTTGAATGATTTTATAGACAAATAAATAAGAGCTTAAATACCAAATAAACATACACTGTTAACAGGGTACCTCAAGACTATTTGGTGACCCATTACACACGGTGGCCCATAGCTATTGCCATTGGAGGTACAAGCAAGCATAACACATGAAGTTAAATGCTGCTTCCAAACGTGGTTCAAGTCTCTTGCATTCTCCAGATCATTTTCCCAGAAAAAATGCAGGACAAATGCAGAAAAATGACTAGTTTCAGTTCAAGATAAATCTCATATTAGAAAGGATTTCCAAGCAACCTTCCCCAGGTTTTTGTATTATAGAAACAATTGCTTTCTATGAAATACTTCTTGAGATTAGCAAAACAGTTTCTAAAAGTACATACTTCAAAAATAACTGAATAGATTTCTTATATTTGCTTCATCACATGGCAAAAAAACATACTCTCTAGTTTTGCTGTGTGTACCTGTAGACTCTGGTTTAAGTGTAAGTGCAGAGCACAGCAAAATACATTTATGTGGAAAAACATGGAAATCAGAATTCCTATATCCACCAGAAAGGAAAGTGGTAGCTTTACTTATCTACATTTATCGTGATGTTTACTTACCCGAAGTTTGAAAATGCTATGCACTGCAACACAATGCATTCGAAATTTAAGCAGATTCAGTCTTATTATTTAGTCTTGTTAACATGACTAGGAAAATATATTTATCAATAGCAATGCTGAGTGCATCAATCAGCTCAAACACTGGAGATGGAAGATGTATATATTGCAGCTACTCAGCAAGTTACAATAGTCTATCTTCACAGTAAAATAAAGCAGTTTCTCCAAAAACACTCGTAACTATACTTTTGCAAAGCTCCAACATTTCACTCCCTCCCCAAACAAATAATTTTATTTACAATGCGTCTTTTTAAAAGTCATGCTCCAAAGAAAGGGGGAAGGGAAGAAGTCAGCCTTTAAGAGCAGAAACCACTGTTAAGAGCAGAAACCACTGTATTTCAGTATTCGGAACAGAACCCACGTACCACGTTTTACTTGCAAGGGCTAAACTGCAACTGCTAACACAGGCAGGACTTCGCAGTCACGACAGCCAAATTTTATACAGTAGCAAGCAGTATGCAATAAACTGTTCTGAACACTGGCCCATCTCACCTGCCTTAACTGTATAAATAAATTGCTACTTGTTTAAATGGTGGTTTTTTTTATTAAAATAAAACTCGATGAGAATTTGGGAAGAGATATCAAGGAAATGCAAACAGATGGAGAGACTAGCTGACATATAACAATAGCTGGTGAAATATTACTCTTATTTTCTGTAATAAACACCAAGATCAAAACATTATGCAAGTTAAATTTCCTTGAAAGGTTCCCAGCAGGAGTTTTCCTTTTTTTTGTTTGTGCAGTACGCGATTTCCTCTCACCCACAAAAAACATACCAAGAATGTGCATGTGCCACTAACACTAAGCAGCACTTCCTTAATCACTCATTTCCAACAATTTATGGATGATCAGTGGCAAAAACGAGCAAAAATAATGAAAGCATGCAATGAAAGCTCATTGAGACAAACCGGCTTGGACTTCCTACTCATTTCTGTGTCTCTTTAAGATGGGGGTCTGATACAAATTAGCCACTGGGAAAAAAGTCATCTGGTCATAAAATACAGTACAGGGTCACTTTTATGTAAGTTTGCCAAAAGGGACATAAACCAGGACAATTTCAAACTGTGACACAGGATAGAAGTATATTAAAAAAATCTTTGTTCCTCCTCCATTGTGCTGTCATGTTGCTCAGCTTTATAGACATTCTGAGCACCAGCTCTGGCCTCTTCGCTTCCACCTGGTCTACCTAATTAATTAAGCAAGGAAGTTACCTCAAATTTTTGTACTATTTGTTTTTATTATCATGCACTTCTTTTGATGTTCCAGGAGTTAACCTCTTAATCCACAGACTCTGTGTGCTGTGTTCTGAACATTTTGGGATGTCTGGGTAATTTGGATAATTGGTCAGGATGTTGCTGTCGCTCATGTTAAACTTTATGCCATGACTTCAAGTTCAAAGATCAGTATTAAGGTAAAATACTTCATAAAGCCTTTTTAAAACTACACTTTTGATTATGCAATACCTAGTTATACCAGTTTCTCACGGTGGTAAATAGCACTATTTGTATTTTCTTACAAGGAAATTACTCCTAAACATCTTTATCTTTGTCAACTTCAAACAAATACAAGTTTCAGTTGAAGTTACATCAAGAGAAAGCATATTTTAAGGTCAAGAAAAGTTACAGCAATTATCTCCTCAAAAATGCTTGCCTCCTTCACAGAGCAGCATACACGTAATTTTCTGTGCAGTCATGTCACACACAGAAACATTGGCACTGTAAACTATAGATGTTCAAATACAAATACCACAATTTTCCCTTTTTAGAAAAATAAAGAATGAGGTTTATTCTGACATTAAGAAACAGCTGACACCTTTCTTTCACAATCGTACTACAGAATTTGTGAAGGCCAGTGGCAAAGAACTGAAAGAGGTTCTAAACATGAAGTACAACTTTATGCACAGACTCTACAAAGGAAGACAAGAAGAATTTAGAAAGACATGAAAAAGTTTTTAATGCTGATGCGGGAGACTGAAGTTACTTCAGGCTATTCCAGTAGCTCACTTAATAGCATTGGCCAAGGTGTAATACATGACAATGAACTCTGACTACTTCAATAGTCTTGAAGAAAACTAATTCACACATGTGCATGTAAATATCTACGTGTGCACAAATTCACACACAATGTGCACAGATGTATACAGAGATATACATACACACATACATACACTATTCCAGTTAACAGAATTCTGTATCTGCCATTAGATGGAAACAAACTATAGCGAGGAAGAGCACTTAAGCTCTTTAAAAGAGCATGGTCAACCCCCTTAGGCCCAAAATGCCCTTTTTGAATTAACATAGTGGTTTTAATTAAAAACTAGGCAGAGAATCAGTTTGATTTTCAGTACAACACTGCATCCGTCCATGGTGAGTGCCTAATTTCCGTATTTCTCTCCTCCATGCAATATGCAAGTGCTTGGTTGTTTTAAACTGTTGCCCTGGGGAAATCGAAGAGTCTATAAGAGGGGCCATGTGCCATTCAGAAAGTATACTAGCAACCAAGAAAAAAGCCATGGTAAATTGGAAGATAGTTAATCAAACCCATTCAGATTCATGAAACTTAAACAGCTAAGGGGGCAATACTTCCATAAAAACATGGAAAGAAAAGGTATACAAAACTCACAATGCTAACCTATGAACTGAAATATAGCTTGCAACAAGTTCACATGACTTGTGATCAATAACTAGACAAAAGTAAACTTTTTGCATAATTTGTGATAAACACTCGGACGGATAAAAACTTTGCAGTTTAGGCCCGTGCATGATAATGACAAACATTACTGTCACGATTTGAGCTGAACAAAAATCCAATACCAAAATGAAAAAAGATCATTCGATTTCAGAACTGAACCTCTTATTCATTCATTTTTCATAACTTCTGTTAAAATCCAACACGTAATTCTTATATGAACACCTTCAAATGGATGCTTTGACTCTGCACACCTAAATCCCAAGTGACCTATTCATTATAACAATGGTAATTCTATGACAAATTTAAGATGACCTGCATAAAAGCTTCCCGTGGAACAGTCTTTTCATCCGATTTTTATCTGAGCAGGTATCTAAAATCAACTGCTTTCCCTATTCCATGTATCCAACTCCCAACTGAAAGATTAAAGATTACATATCCTGTGCCAAACCTCTTTATTCTAGATCTTCACATTTACAATAGATCGCTCTTCTCTTAACTGCTGCAAGTGGCACCAAATGTATGAAATGTTCTTTTAAATTGAGATCGCTAAAATCTGATTTTGCCAATTAACAGTAATGGCATTTGAATTTGTTTTGTTTTTTAATCTCTGGTCCATTCGTCTGATGTGATGAATGACAAAATATGACAATTTTTTTTTTTAAACTTGCATTAAGTATCATCAAAAACAATATAGTTTCTTAAAGTACTAGAATTCTACAAGGTAATCATCGTTTCAAAATCTTGTGTGAAGAGAGAGAACCAATATGCCAAAAATATAAGGGAAGCCTTTTCTTGACATCTGCAGACAGATCATGGTTTTTAGCTTATCTAGAGTTACGAATGCCTCCAAGTATAAACATGTGATAGTCACCTTATTTCTCTTGATAATGGTTACCAATAAATCCCATTCATATCTTTAATAGTTACAGTGTAACTTTCAAAGTTTTAGGTAAAGTCCAAGTTTAATGCAGCTGGGATGCATAACGCATCTGTTGTAGACAACAGAAATCTCCAAGTCAAGGGGACACACTGGTAGTACCATACACAGTACGTTAAGGAAAAATAATCCTTGTTCTCGGTTGGACTGCAGAGGACAAATCTCACTAAAATCAGCTGATTTACTTCTACATACTAGCTGTAGCTAGACACAGAGACAAAAACAAAATGGAACAGCTTCCACCTGAAAACTGAAAGGTCAAACAGCTGCTGGAAGTGTTTCAGCCCTCCCTGGCTCAGCTCTGGCCAGTGGTGGGTCCCTTTTGGAGCCGGCTGGAGCTGGCTCTTATCTGACATGGGGCAGCTTCTGGAATCTTCTCACAGAAGCCACCCCTGTGGCTCCCCTGCTACCAAACCTTTACCACGTAAACCCAATAAACTTGCATACATCTACAGTTCAGTCAGTAAAACATAACACTGCAGTTGCATCAATGAGCTCAGAATAGGCCATCAAACAAGTATTTATACACCATCCTGGTTGGGTTCCGCAGGTCCGTTCTGACACAGTTATCTCGCTCAGTCTCTGTAATCTACCAAGAGCTTCAACCATAGAATAAAATCCCTATTTGTTCACGTTATTTTTTCTGAATTGAAGTTTTCTTCATGCTATGCTTTCCAAGTATCCTATTTTCTGTGCTTTCCTCTGTTCTCCCAACTGTCAACTTGAATCCTAAAATCCCAAACCGGATGTAGTACTTCACTGGAGGCTTCCCCAATCCCGCCAAGAATAAAAATGGCAACTTCATCACCTTCATGCCACATTCTTGTCAATGCAACTAAGAATTACGTTTTCCTCCCCACCACAACCACCACGTTGCTGATTTATGTTACATATGATCCACCGATGACTCAGTAATCTTTTGCATCCATCCTTAATGGATTTCATTCTCCTAATTTCAGGCCATTTTCCAACATCCTTTGCTTTCTAACAGCTGCCATCCAAAGGGTGTTGAATTCCCACAAGTGTAGTCATTCAGATGATAAAGATTAATGAAAACATGCTACAACTGGTCCCCCATCATTCCAATTTAAGTTATTTGATATTTACTACTTGAAATTCACGATGCCACACCTCCCATTGCAGTAATTTGTTACATTTCTTTAAATGTAACATAACAGAATTATCATATTATTCAGAAACTACGTCACTGAAATATCAGCCCTCTCAACTTCAACACATTCAACTAAGTTGAAAACTATCTTAAGTGGGTAGAGAATAACAAAAAGTTTTCTTAACATATTGTTAATACTGACCACAATCAGGCAGTT
This sequence comes from Chauna torquata, assembly GCA_013399475.1. Classification (NCBI taxonomy): domain Eukaryota; kingdom Metazoa; phylum Chordata; class Aves; order Anseriformes; family Anhimidae; genus Chauna; species Chauna torquata. The sequence goes on along the minus strand of VXAL01019416.1, from coordinate 142,753 downwards.
GGACTAGACGACCTCTGAAAGTCCCTTCCAACTGAAATATTCTAAAGAGAATCTTTTTTATAATGTAAGACAGACCTTTGAAACTTACAAATCAAGTTTTTTAGTTTTCTCTGGGTCATCTGTTATTCAGTCACCCTTCCCTGGGTCATCTGTTATTCAGTCACCCTTCCCTTTAATAAGAAGCTTGTACTTCTTTCTGTTGGTTTATTACTAGTGTATTTATTGAACCTTCTCTTGTTTTAACATCCCCACCTCAAAAAAAAGTTGATTAAAACAGAATTTAGAAAAAAACAAGTTAACCCATTTTCTTGATGCCAGTGTACATGCCATTTATTGTATACTCACTTCACCTGCTTGTTCAAGATTGCACATCTGTAGACACTTTCACATAAGTGTACATATCCCAGCACAGTCCTCCCAAATCTGTAATTCGTTCCATCAAAAATGAGGACTGAAAACAGAATATATGCTGTAATCTCTCCATATGTATTTAACAGTATTTTCCTACCTTTTTTAAGCCAGCAAATCCTTCCGATTCCAGGAAGAAAAAGGCAAAGGGCATCAACACAAACAAACATAAATTGGAAAAAAGAGAAGCAAGATTCCACAAACCTGCAACAAACAAGAAAAAGCGTACATTATAAGTTTCTCAACTTTAGAAAAGTTAATATTACATTTTCCCTTGTTACATATAACAATGTCGTATACATAAGTACTAACAGAAGTCAGAGTTTTATGGATACATAGTTACCTACAGGTCATTACTAAAAAAACCACTCATTTATCTGCATAATGAGCTCAAGCAAAAACTGGATACCAACCTCAATAGCAGCAACTGTCTGAAATCTTGACAGACAGACTGCAAATTCAGGTGGACTACTCCCACAATATCCCATTCAAGGGTATTTAGATGCGTTTAAAAGTTTCAGGAGAAAAGTATTTTATCAACAGTGAATCCCACAAAATTCAGTTCTATGTATTCGTTATCTCCCATATTCTTCCTCAAGAGAAATTTAGACAAATCACAGGTTTCAACATCAGCAACACAAAAATGCCATCATCACCTCCAAATTGTAAGAAGATATCATGGTAAAGGCAACAGAAGCCTTTCACGATGAGATGACTGGCTCAGTGCCAACAGGAGAGCAGTAGATGATTATCTCAATTTTAGTAACACTTTCAACTTCATCTCCCAGAACATTCCCATAGACTAATTAATGAAATATGAGCTAGGTAAGTGGTCAGAGAGGCGGACTGAAAATTGGCTAAGCTTCTGGGCTCAGAGGGTTGTGATCAACAGTATAAAGTCAGGGTGGAAGCCAGTCACCAGTGGTGTACCCCAAGTGTACTCGGTTCATCATCTTCATTAACAACCTGGGTGATGGGAAAGAGCGCATCCTCAGCAAGTTTGCCAATAATATAAAACGGGGAGGAGCAGTGGTCTGCCATGGAACCTCAGCAGGCTGGACAAATAGGCAGAGAGCACACTGAGGACCAACTGGCCCAAAAGCAGCTTTGTAGAAAAGGCCTTAGAGGTCATGTTAGATACCAAGGAGACCTTGCAACAAAGAAAGCCACCAGCATCCTCAGCTGCATTAGGAGAAGCACTGCCATCACTCCAAGGGAGGTGATCCTTCCTCTACTCAGCACTGGTGATGCACATCTGGAGTGCTGTGCCCAGCTGTGGGCTCCTCCATACAAGAGGGACAGGAACATACCGGAACAGGTCCAGCAAAGAACCAAAAAAATAATTAAAGGATTGGAGCATCTTCATAAAAAGAGGTGATTTTATCAATGCATATAAATATCTGATGGGGAGAGGGTAAGGAAGACAGAGGCGGACGCTTCACAGTGGTATCCAATGAAAGGAAATAAGGCAATAAGCACAAATGGAAAACAGGAAAATCAACTCAAAACATGAGAACAAACTTATTCACTGTGAGTGTTGTCAAACACTGCGACAGGTTGCCCAGGCAGGTTTTGTAATTTCTGTTCTTTGGTGTACTCAAAATCCAACTGGACACTGCCTTGAGAAGCCTTCTCTAACAGACTCTGCTTTGAGCGGGGGCAGACTAGACGATTTCCAGAGGTCCCTTCGAACTTCAGCCATTCTGTGATTTAGAAGAAAAACCAACAACTGACTAAAATTAGGACATCTGTAAGACACATGTGACATCTGCAGGAAGGGATAAGGTTTAGAAAACACCCTGAAGTGACAACTGATCTCCATTAAGGATATCTGTTTTATTAAGATTTTCTGAGCCGAACACCTTCTAAACAGCCAGTTTACCCATTATCATCTTATCAAACATTTGCAGGATGCTGTGTTTTTTTGTTTACAAAAGCATTAGCTTACCTGCAATTTACTACTAGCGCAGCTAACAGGTTTAACTAGTGTCACACGTACTGCAACCTGAAAACACAGCTCTTATTTTGTAGTTGAGAAAAACAAATTTAGTCCCCCACCTACCCCAAAAACACATGCACTTCCACAGTCCTACAGGATTATATCACCTGAAAGCCAAAAAAGAACATCCTCCATGATAATAAAAACTAAAACATCTTTATCTATTCCTTCTCAGGTACAGGTTTGTTTTTTTTTCTTTCTAAAAATCATTCAATTTGAAAAGAATTGGGAAAGAGGCATTTACTGCACATCCAGAGAAATTATTGTATTTAGTTCAAACGTGAAATGGTTATCAGTTATCTTCACCTATCTCCTCCAAAAAAAAAAGA
>VXAL01019416.1:115552-139916 GCA_013399475.1 Chauna torquata | reverse complement strand
CAGGGGGATCTGCTTCATCAATTGATAGCACCAGGACACAAGCTTAGCCAAATAAGTGACAGAAAATAAAACGAGAAAATTCCAAGAGATGCATGAAATACAATACTGAAATGCTAAAGAAAACAGACTGCCTAAAGGTGGCTAAACTTGAGTTAACAAAGAAGGGGATTTTTCCTTTAGAATTTGCTGTCAGGAAGCTCCTGTTACCATTCAAGAAACCTTAACACATAACAACATCAGGAAGAATGTCATCAGCAGCCCTTATCAGAGGTACAATAACAAGCATTNGGCTATTTTATTTCGGTAGTTTGAAAGCAGATAGTGCATTCAATTACCTAACGCAAAGCTGAATACTCTTTTGTCAAAATTTCAGCAGCTGTATTACACACGTATCCACAGAGCAAAACAGTGCTACGAGATGTATATAGTATGTATGGAGCATTTTAAGGGATGGGAGACTGGTGCACATCTGGGGTGATATTTTAAGCTGAAATCCAAAATTTACACATTACCAGCTGACAGGAACCACATTTACAGAATATTAAATTACAGAGCTAAAATATACTTGTGAGATTACGAGAGATAAGGACAGTGCTGTAGTGCTGATGGCATATACACTTTCCTCAAAGTAAGGGAACACTAGACTTAATGGACGAATATCAAGGGGTTCCCACTTCTCTTCCTACCTGCCTACTTCACTGACACCAGAACACAGAGGGCCTTCCTCCCCTAACGTATTTCTTATCCTAGTTTGATAATTCAGAAATCAAATTAAAATACACCCCAAAAAATAATTATTTCCTACTACATTGATTGCATCATAAAACAGCATAAGACGCTTGCAAATTTCAACATATATAAAAGCTTCAAGCAGTCTAGTGGTTTGTTTGGTTTGGGGGAGGGTCTTTTATTTTTTAACATGCATTTGTAGTGACCCCAAAAAAAATCACCCATAAAATAAGTTCATAAAACAAAAATTAAAAACCTCTCAGTCTCTGGCAAACAGATTAGATCCTCAGCAATTTTTCTTTTCTCATTCATGGCAGTTTCATTACATTTTACCTCCACCTGGTGGCTGCATCTAACAACAGCAGAAGCGAACATCTTTCAGCTGTCAGAAGTATTTCTGGGTTTAGTTCAACACACATCAGGTAAGATTAGTTTTTGAAACGCGACAGAAGGCCCATAGCTAGATCCAGTATAAAGGAATATATTTTCCATTTTTCTATATGCAAAGACTAATGCAACAGTCCATAGTAAAAAAAACTTATACAATCAAGTATCAGACTATATCAGTCATTGATAAATTAACACAAACATTCTAACAATACAAGTGTTCCCATTTGATGGGAAACAAAACACAAACTGTACATAAAGGCTATGCTAGACAATCATAGAGATATGGATAAACATTTTCTGAATTTGAGTGTTTGTGATAGCTCTATCAGCTCTCAAAACTTGCACATCTCATAGTTTACTTCAAAAAGTTAGGCCATTACATGGAAATAGATTTTTGAAAAGCAGTGCAATACTATTCTGCAAACCTAGCGAATACCACAAGAGGGAGCCCCTTCCCAAGATAATGTTTTGAAATAAAATATTTTGTCAAGATCCAGTAACAGAAGCCTGTAGTCAGATCTAAAAATCTACTAAAACTTCTGACAGCTTCACACCAATGGTGGTAAATCTTATTTTAGTTCAGCCATCTCCACCTCTAATGTAAGCTCTGGTCAAACTTGGAAACACAATAATGCTGAACTTCCTACCCTGCTAACCATTGCTATTGGACTTAGGAAATAAATTGTACTGTGCAGGCACAAAGTGGTGTTTTCAAAAGACTATCATATTAAATCAAAAGATGACTGTCACAGGAAAATTCAAAGGTCTACGTAAAAGCTATTTTCTGCAGCAGACTTCCAACTAACTCACATTTTATCAAACACTGCAACAACTAACAGTATTTTCAGAGTTGCTTATTATGGAGTTTTCACTCTCTCCAATACTGTACTGTAGTTTCTCCACAGTCTATTCAGACACAAAAGTAATGATTATTTTGCATTAAATAGTTTCTTTTCCCATATTTGGGGGGTGAAGAATATAAATGTCTGAAGAGCTAAATCTCTGAAAAATTAAAATGTTTCTTTTTTTTCCTCATGCAGAAGGCATACCAAATTAGTGATGCCCCATAGAATGTGTGACAGGACAGATCATAAAATAATTTGACTAGAAAGAACCTGTAAAGTCACAGAGCCTGCCCTCCTGCTTAAAAGAGCTAATCTGCAGGTGCAGTCAGGCTGCTCAGGGCTTTAGACAGTTAAGTTTTGGAAAACTTCCAAGGATTTAGTCTCTCTGGATAACCTTTTCCAGCCTTTAACCATCCTCATTGTGAAGAATTTTTACTTTATGTCCTGCAAACATTGCTTCTTGCCTCACACTGCATGAGCCAGAAAAGAATCTGGCTCTATTTTCTCTACATCCCCATTCAGGTCAGTGAGTACTGCAGTTAGATCCCCCTGAGCTTTCTCTTCTCCAGAACCTCTTTGCACCCTGGGATATAGCCCATTGACTTGTTTGTTCCCTTTTATTATCTAACTCAGTCCTCATCCACAACAGCCAGGGTCTCTTTTCTCCCATACTTAACAACCTGGCACGGAGACCTGTGAAATCTTAGAGCAGACCTTGCCAGCAAAGACTGAGGTAAGGACTATCTTGAGTACCTCAGCCTTCTCCAGGTTAACAGCTGGACAGTGGTTTGCTTGATTTTGCTCTACACAAGCCCCTCATCAGTTGCACCTCCACCTGCACCTCCCAATCTCCCATTTAGGAAATCAGGCTTTCCTAATTTTACCCCAGAATATTAACCCAGGTGATATTTCTACACTCCTCCTAGGCAGTTCTTGCCTACTTCTACTGTCTGTGAACCTCTTCGGTTAGGAGCTCAGGAGTTCCCCATGAGGCTGAGCCAGCCTCCCACCACACCACTCCTGCTCAATGTCTTGCACACTGAGGTGGATTGTTACAGTGCTTTAAGGAGGTTATCCCTGAAAATAAGCATCTCTCCTGGGTTCCTTTGTCTTCAGGGCATTCTCCGATGATGTCCCATATACACAGTTCCTGAACAGAGCAAAGTCTGTTCTCTCAAAAAAAAAAAGTCTTTATTCTACTATTTTCCTTCCTCACCTTTCCTCGGATCTTAAACTACTCACCACAATCAGGGTTGTCACTGACTAGCATACCTACAATCAGCTCCTCCTTACTCATTTTTAAAAAAAGAAAATTCTTTTACTGTCCAGATAAAAAATACTCAACTGGTTTCAGACAGATGATCAACAATATGCTTTATTTCCTGGCTTTACCTATCCATAGTTAATCTGATGTAACCTTCTTTAGTCTTAAAGAAACCTTGAAAGTTAGGGATCTGGAAATTCATGAATCTGCTATCCATGAGTATTATTAGGCATTTCGCAGAAGCGTGTATTACCAACAAAAATGAAATTTCATGCAAAGCCCAAGTACCATCTGTTCACAAGAACAGAAAAAGGACAGCAGGGTTAATTTGTAATTTATTAGTTTCAGATTAAATTGTCTCAGAGAGTGGAGGTACTATCTTCTTTCTTCCCCCAAATCTACTGAAGAACATCATGTTTCCACCAGTTATTTCCCTCAGACACACAGTGTGTAAAAAAAAAAACTTTCAGATTATTAGTGTCCTTTATATATACTCACACACTCCTAAGCATGTTAACCAGTATTGGAAAGCATACAAAATTCACTCTGCCAGGCATCAACGCATCATCCCTGCAAGTATACTTGCAGAAGTTACACTTTTCTTGAACTATTTCAAGGAAAACAAGATGCATTTTTTATTGTGCCTCTATTATGCTTGATACACTCATTCTACAATTTTCCTTGCTTACAAAAAGTTAACAGTTGAATTTAACTATCTAATCCCAACTGCTCATAGCTAGCAAGTTTCTTCTTCTATTTAAAGAGCAAATTTATCATCATAAGCAAACAGGCTTATGACTCTTGCATTTACACATGAGGAATAACTTTGAACAGCACATTTTCAAGCACTTAGCTTCTGGTAGCTCTTATTCTACATTGATACTCAAAGCAGTGAATTTAATTTAATTCCTTCACATCTTCATAATTCTTCAATAAACAACCGAGCAGTGAAGACATTTTTATGATGCATCACCCAGCAGCAAAAACAACTAACCAATCACATATCAACAATTCATTTAGCGTTTTAAATGAAAATAGGGTTATTAGTTTAAAAATAAGAACATGTGTAAACGTATAATGAAGACATTCGTTTTAATTACATTATGCTGAGTACTAACCATGAATTAGTGAGCCATTTAACCACTGAATATAGTAGTTTTGTGGAAAAGAAAGCAGGATCTCATTGCTGATTATTGAGAAAGGTAGAAGCAGGACTGCACCAGCTGAAACTGCTAGAGTGAAGGTGCTCAAGAACAGCCTGAAATTTAAAGAAACGTACCACCGTTACCAACAACATGCTCTGAACAGGGTTAAAAATAGTTAGCCTACCTATTAAACAGTGTCTGAAGGCAACCCTGTGATTTCCATAGTACTTCACTTCAAAAAAGCAAATTCAAATACCAAGTAGTTTACGGAATCCAGTAAAAATAATTACTTTTTACTAACTACCACAATTATCCTTGTAGAAATTGTATGAATTCAATATTACAAGACAAATTATGGGAATTCATGGAGTATCTTTTGATAACTCATTTTGCTTTTCATTCCACCCACATACTTAGAATGAAACATTTTTCCATTTCTAAATTACAATTTTTTTTTTTAAATCAGACCTTTCTAAGAAATACTTTTCATAAAATGCCAAATAAGAGCACATTTTAAATGAAAAACACCTTTCCTTGGTATTTTATGTGCTTAAGTNTTTGAGTATCATCTCACAGCTTAGGGTTTTCTGATAACTGTATCGTCAATACAGAGAAATCATCGGAATTATGTAAAGTGTTTAAGCTCATTCTTTTTAGATCACATACAATTTATACAAAAGGCCATCTTGTGGCATTAAAAAGAACAGTGCTCTTCAAAAAATGGTCAAACATTCTCAGAGAACTAATGCAATGCTAGAACAAAATGAAAAATAATTTTCAAAACTGCGTAACAAGGAAGAGAAACTTAAATAGATCATTCCTATAAAAAGAATGTCAACAAGCTGCTTACAGAAATCTTACTTTTCCCTAACAGTCTCTACAAATCTATTTTTCATTCACGCAATACTTAACTTATAGAATAAAGTCAGTGTGACTGATTTCATTCCAGAAAAAAGATACTATCGTATGCTTTTGTTGGTGGTTTCTGAAGTATTTTTCTGTTACTTAAGGATGTTTTAAGTATTCTAAGCCAAAATTGTGAAAGCTAACACACTACTGTCTTTTAAGGTGCTACAGGAGGTTTGGCTTTGTTTTCTCCCCCACCCACCTCTTTTAAGTCCTGACAATTATGCTACGCAAAGAAACATCTATCTGCATATGCTTGACAGTTATTGCTGTTTGAAAAATAACATGCCCACATAAGGAACAAGAAAGCTTAGGCTGAAAAAAACAGGAAGCAATTTATAACAACACTTTCAATGAAAGGATATTGTTCTGAAGTGCTAATCTTGTCTTGACTTGCACTGCAGTCTTTTGAAGAACACAGTATCCACAATAGATATTTGTTGTATTTTAAAGCTAAACTACAAAATAGATGCAGGGGGATAACAGTTAACCAGACAAGTTTTACTCTTTGAATGTTCAAAAAATTCAAAGCCAGGCTAAGACCACAGCCGCCATGAAAATCATTCAATGTAGAAGAGCCTTAATTCACAGCAGTCTTAAAAGCAGAGGAGAGAACCTCCTCTCTATATTAGAGCTGAGAGCTTCATAGCATTAAAAATGTTTTTTTCCTCTCTCAATCTAAAGTAGACCTTGTGGCAGATGAGTATTTTAAATTCATAAAAAATATCAGACACTAGTGGGCAAAGTATGTCTAAAATTTATATCATCTTTGTGTATCTTTTCAAGCTTGCCATAAATGCACAACTAAAAGTGAACAGCTTGCAATGTACTCGGCACTTTCCCAGGGTACAAGACAAATCAATAAAATATGCAATGAGCTCTCCTTCCAACAGAAGGACAGTTCCACCATGGAAGAGCTAAGAACGTTGTAATAAGTAAGCAGCAAGCCCACACGGTTTAGCAAATCACAAAACAGAGGGCAACAACAGCTCACAGATGTGCTGTAAATCTTCAGACATATTTAAATATTAGAGATCAATATGTAGCTTTCCAAAGGAACAGGAAGAGGACAGTCTCTGGCAGACCAGCAGGTTTGGCAAGTGTTTGACTACCATTCATTATTCTTTTTTAAGCACTGTTCAGATGATCAAATGCAGATGTCTACTTCATGGTGAGCTAACTCACTCGCCAGGATCCATTGCCTCCCTTGACAAGATTGTCATCGACTAGTGCAGTGGGACTTAACACCTATATTTTAACACCTTACCTTAGGTGCAAGTCTCATGCTGAATTCCACCTCTAGCATCAGGTCCTCATACAACATTCTGACCAACTTAGTGCCTACCAGGAAAGCCACAGGTGGAAGAAGCCCTAGACCAAATTACCTTCTTTCTTGTCATGCCTTTCATAATCCAAGTTGCCACCTGATCAAATATTTTTTTTCCTCTACCCTCTGACAGCACAATCTATTTGCCATCACATTTAAAAGGGATTGTTATTTAGTCTGGAAGCATACACGATTTCTATCATAACATATTCAGGAAAAAGTTCTTAAAGAGCTATACATACGATATTCTGTTAACTATGGCATCTTCATCCTCTTGCTCATCTGAAAAAACAAATTACAGAAGGTTATATTCAATATGTAGTCTTCTTTCCTCAGGCTAAATGTACATACATAAGAATAAATTTAGTTAAAATTTAGGATTATTAAAACAAAAAATTTTATTAGCATCAATATTTTAAAATAGGTTTCCTAAATGAGTTTTTGCCGGGGGGGGGCTAGTCTTAAATTCTTTTCAGTGAAGTTAACCACAAAATTATTTCACGTTAAATATGCAGATCAAAGCTTCCTGAAAATATCTTTTAAGGGCTCCATAGCAAGCAAGCTTTCAGACTACCACTACAGCTGCTGCTACAAACTGTCACTCTGGGTATCTCAAGCTTCAGACAGCAGACAAGCTACAGGAAAGTCTTAGTGTCCATACTAACTACTACTGTAAATCCCTAAATAGATGTTTTATTTTCAGTATTAATATTGGGGATGGGGTGTTTTTTGTGGGGTTTTGTTATTAAAAAAACACACACACAAAGAAAATATACCCAAAATAGTAATGACCACTCAGTTTGCTCAGTTGCTTCTCCTTATTCATTCCTCCTCCCTACTCCCAACTTTTTTGTTTCTAGGGGGCTCTGGGGAGGTGGAGGGTGGCAGGAGAAGAGAAGATCTGTTGCTGTATATTCCAACTTTTTGAAATATTTTGAACATTTAGATCAGAGGTCAATCACAAATATATCCTTCATCTATTCTTTATATCCTTTTCTATACACATCTTGGTGTTTTTTCTACATTTGAAATCATTTTGGAGTCTGCTTTCTTTCATCTTTAAAGTCTCCCAGGTTTTCCATGAGGTAACCCAAAAATTATTTTTCAACCTAAGAATAAATAAACCAGGTGTTTCAAGTTAAGAGCCATGCACATATTCGAAATAAACGTAGTCACTAACATCATGTACTTTCACAGAATGATTTCCTAAGAACATGGGGTTATTGTTTCCGTTTCTCTGAGTGGAATCTGATGGTGTTTTGATGGGAATCTCATGGTATTTTCAGAGACCAAGTACAGGTCTCTTATGAATTACTTTGGCTAGAGAGCTTGTTGTATAAACAACATACAAGTTTTCCTGAAAGAATTCCAGAAGTGCTAACTCAAACTTCAAACATCATGAAGATCCTAGCAAGCTATGAAGTTTGCCTAACTAAATCCTCACAAACTTTCAGAAACTCATGATAGCTGCAGAGCATTTCCTCTCACTAGCTGATGAGATCAACTGCCAAAAAGGTAAGAAGTGTCTTTACATTCAACAGTTTGCCAAACCAGCTTCTCCTCCCCATTCTTCCACACCTCCAAATAGTAGCAGCTCTGTATCATCCAGAATACATACTAAGATCAAGGTAGTGTCTGTTTTATTCACTAGTTTAACTATTCACTATGTTTAAAGAGGTGCACTTTTTTTTTAAAAAAAACACACTAAATTTCCTGAAGATTTTACTTTTCTATACACAAATCTGTCTACGAAAGTAGCTCTATCCTAACACAGGTCTTTAAAGCTCTATAAGCAGTTTCTATCAAAATTCAAAGTACCAAGATCTCAATGCACACAAATGTTTTTCCAGCATGATTGATTGAGTATCAAGGTGCCAGACAAGCTGTCAAGAGTCAACAATTTAGCCATTTTACAGATTTTAATGGTATTTGCCTTTAGAAGAGATATAGAAGAAAATGACAGGGATCCCTACAGACTAGTTTCAGACAGAAAATGTTTCTAAAGGAAGGAGGAAGAAAAAAAATTATCTCAAGGAATCAGACATCAGTGGGTAGGTCATAAAGAATATGTTAAGGAAAAACACCAAAACAACTGTACCTGAACAAAGCAGAAGTATTCGACGAGATCCACTACTTCCCTTCATTAGTACTGGCAACCTTGTAACTTCACCAGCTAAAGCTTTGAACTTGATTCTGATGCTAAAACAGCCTGAAGATGCTTATTCTAGAAAAGCTGACATGAAAGGAGAACAAGATCTAAAGGCAAGAGAGGCAGAAGTGCCTCCCTGAAGTTCTCCCCTTGCTTCCATCTCAAAACAGTTAAAATCTAGGCTGCCACAGAGCCGCAATGGAATAGACTGCGGCCATCCACACCACCTCCTTCCAACCACACGTTCTCAGTCAGAGTGCCAGCTACAGCACTCACTGATCTTCTTCCAAGATGCTTCAACGTGCTTCCTCCCTTAGTGTTATCAGAAGGCACACTGAAGAGTCCAAGAAGTGCTAGAGCTGGCACAACAGAGGAGATGGTGAACTCACGGCTTAGGGACAAAGGGAGTAGATAGAGAGTAAGACAGCAGCATATTCAGTCAGATCAGTTCAGGCTGCCATGGAACTACAGCCTGAGAAACACGTTTGGCCAGAGATCCAGGCAAGTTCTTCTGCTTTTCTTGTGGAGGCAGAGAGGAAAAGAACCACCTATTCACTTGAAAAATAAAGTGAATGTTGAATATATTAAATAGTCTGTGCTCACCTGCTTTTCTTTTGTATCTTGTGATTATGAAGTAGGAAACTATGTAGAGAACAGCAAATAGGAGAAAACAGATCTGGAAAAAACAAACATCGCATTTATTAGGTTGTAAAGAAATGCCTGGATTACAATAAAAATAAACACAAAATACAGTATCAACAATTTGAAGTTTAATTCAGACCAACAGAAGCATCTTATGTAAACGCCAGTGCTGGTTTTATGGTTTACACCTTACTAATAGAAAGTTAAACCAGTAAGAACAGCTCAATTACAGCAACAGATATTGGAGCCACTACACAGCCAGCAAGTTTTACTTCAAAAATAAGGAAAAAAGCCCTACCACCTACAGTGTTTTGTTGTGGTTTTTTTTTTTTTTTGGAAGTTTGAATCCAATTGAGTTGTAAGAGTTCTCACTCGTCGTATCATGTAACAAGTAATGGTGGGTAATTGTACAATGGGCTCTTGAAGATCTAGTTTGGAATAAGCTATCAACATACATAAAGAAGAAAGCAGTTACATTTACCAATTCCATCATGCCTTGAGCCCAACAAATTCTAGGCAACAATATACACCACTGAGACTGCCTACAACAGATGTCCAAGTGTGAGCTAGTCAAACACAGTTTCCTTTACAGTCAGAGAAGCCAAGGGCACAATTCCTCTCCTCACAACGCAGACAGTTTATTTAGGTCAGAAGTACCTCGAGCCCAGGGTGTCTTGCATCAAATTGTTTCTAAGATTCGGCACTAGAACTTCAATACAATAAGACAAGGCCAAAACAGCTATAAATACAGAAGCAATCTGGGAGGAAAGGAATCAAATAACAAGACAGTTTTAACCCTCCAAGTCTTTGGGGGTAACAAAAAGAAAAAAAAAATCAAGTAATTTGCTCTTGAAGGAGACATTAGTGGCTCAACACTGCTTCCTTAACCTAGTTTACTGATGCCTGTTAAAAACATGAGTCAGTCAGAAGTAAAAACAGCAAAGCATGCCACTCCATGATGCTGTAGCCCTTAATCTTCACTAGTACTTGAACAATAACAGCGAAGTGCTGTATAGCAAGCTCTTTTTATTAGGTTGCAGCAAACAGATCACCTACACGCACAAGCTGAGAAACTACTCAAAGTATCCTGAACTATTAAGATCCTTTTGCTTGTGGACAATACCAGTAGCCACCACGTAGGTCTCCTAACACAGTAGTTAACCAGCTTGATCAGGCAAAACTGTTTCAGCAGTTTTTATTATTAAAGCAAGTTTGTCCTATTGCCTGCACGTTTGGTGTTGTTTTTTTTTAATTGGATCTGCCTGTATCTGCAATTCGTAATATTCACACCCTAAATGTGTTTTACTTCAATCTGAGCTTTGATTTCCATTGTGATCTGAAGTTGTGAAACTGCTTTACCGGGCAACAGTTAAACTTTTTCTTTATCAGTCACTTAAAGATTTGTTGTCTTTAACAACTTACTGTCTCAGAAAATCAGGAGCAGAATAGGTAAACTAAGCGAAGGAAAAAAGTAAAAGCAAAGGTAGTGATGATACTCCTTATAATTTTACATCTAAAATATACAACCTAACTACATCCAAACCAGCAGAATTGGGGTGGAAAGGATATATCACGCAATCAGAAAAGAAAGACTTTTTGAAAAATACTCAAAAAAGTAAGCTGGGAGAATTATTTCACTTATGTAGTCAGACTGGTAAGAAAAAACATAGCATCTGGGTGTCTGCAATCACCCTACACACTTTCCCCAGCACCATTACCGTGCCATAGGTCTGAAAGTGGCAACTGGGTTCATTCTCTGAGCAAGCAACACACGGTACTGATCTCTGAAATACAGATCCTAAAAGTCAGATTTCATAACTAGGTCTCCGAATTCAAATATTTAATCTGAATAGAGTTCACTGCTCTTACTTTCCAGACGTTGCTTCAAAGATGAAAGGGTTTTGATACAGAAAAGTGATTTAATAAAAAAAATGTATCCTGGTGTATTTTTGAATCAGAAAGAATAAAAAACTGAGAACCTCTTTGGGTTCTGCCAGCAACAGATAACAGTGCCAATGCTGAAAAAAGAGTCATTCTCTAAGTTTCCAGTTTCTCTGAAAACTAGACCAAGCCTACAGATATAGACATCTAATTTTAGGCATCCACCTTTGAAAATTAGGTATGACATATACAGGGTCAGTAAAACTTTTTAAAAAAATCTGCAAGACCCAAATAATTCTGTTTCTGTCTAAAATACAGTTCAGCTCTCTTTTTATTTAAAACAAGAATGAAAGTATAACTGCAATCTCGTATGTATCTTCAGACAAAACAGATGACCTTTATTCTATCTGTGACAGCAAGGTTACAATGAAAATGTGGGTCTGTACTTATAAGGTACCACCGAGATAACTGAGGTATTCGCAGGGTACAGCGGGAGAAAGCTGTCCAGTAACATGAACTGTCAAATGCTGTCTTTCTAGTTTTAGATGACAGCTACTTTGCAACTCAGCAACAACGTGTAACTATATATCTTGGTGTAATTATGCTTCTACTTGTCAGAATTAAGAACACTTATCATTGTAAATATTTGATAAAGGTGTTTACTACTGAAAATACATAATTTTTAAATGAATAAAGAAGAAAAATAAGCAAATTCTAATCAGTGAAAGCTTTCGGATCTTAACAAGGAAGTACTCAGAAGTTTAAATTTCTTCATTCTAATCAAAAACTCAATAAGCAAACTCAAACATGTCTTCAGTCTCAGTTTATACTTAGTGAAACCTATGATCCTGAAGCTTTGTAACCATGCATCCTGAATAGCTTTCTAAAGGGAGCAGCAAAAGCCAGCATCCTAACTATTTTTAGCGTGGAACTTAGTCAAGTTGGGGAAAAGGAATGCGCTGCCCATGAGAGCCGAAGAATAGACTCCACTGTCCTGTCACGCTGCAATCCTGGGCTCTTACTCCTCATACTGCTCTTTGTTTCATGATATTTTTGTACCACAATAAAAACACTGCCCTTGTTAGTACTTGTTCTAGTTTCAGTTCATGTTTCTTAATTATGAATGACTGGGCTTGTATGCAGTACTCCAGGTACAGTCTCTTGGCTGTATGTAACAGCACGAAACCATCCCTTCTTCAGTTCAAATACTTCGACCTGTTCATCTGAGAATTGCATTAGTAACTTTGAGTTATCCTCGGATCACTGAATCCATCCATGCTGTCCTCCCCAATCGCTTCCAACTGAGCAGCTCAGGTTACAGTAGAAACTTGTTTTCAGGGTTCAAGTGCATAACCATGCCTTTTTTGTTGTTTTTTTTTTATTTGTTTTAGAAACCACACCTTAGTTTTATACTACCTTTATTTCAGGGTAATCCAGTCCTTTCTGCACTGTGCTCCAGCCATCCATTGTATTAACTAGGTTAACTAAAGAATTACTAGTGTGCTAACAGCAACATATTTTACATTATTTTCATCTAAGTTGAGCAAGATTGCTCTCAATACTGATACCTGAGGAAACTGAATAGCAGATTTTCCCAAATACAACACCTATTGCCACGTACACTATAACCAGTTTCTCATTCACTTTATAGCTCCACTACTAAGATACATCTACCTCAGTTTAAGTAATACCTTTCTACATATTTTCCAGATATAGCCCTTGGCATGTGCAAACGAAACAATCTAACGACAGTCAGGTGTCTACAAAAATCATAGTTCTAAGCCTTTTTTTTTTCCGAGACAAAAATGAGTTGCTGAGAATAGGATAGCTCCACATATAAACACGTTCTTAGTATCCCAAACCAACTGTTAACTTCCATTTCTAATCAAAGTTATTAAAAAGTATCCAGGTAGTCATACTGAAATAGGACACTATTCTAAAAAGCATACTGTACATAAAACTACACTGATATCTTCAGTGAGGGAAGAACCTACATTCTTTAAAAAAATCTTTTCTTCACAAAACTGCAATATGCGACAGTAATATGTATAAGCTAGTATTAGAATATGCTGTTAAATCCAAATCATACTGCAAGCTGTTTTTAACCAAGAAGCAGTGTTTTATGCTATCATTTGCCTCTATAATTAAATCTGACAAAAGGTAAGGATGCTGCAAATGCAACAGATCTGGGACAAGTTATATTCCTCGTAACCCCAAATCTTCCACAATGAATTTTTCACTGGAGCTCAGATTAAGCTCTTCCAGACTTGAGGGGAAAGTGAAGACACTGGAGAGAATGTACACAGCTGTGATTAATCAGGGTTTCTGACACTCCCAGATAGCAGACTAAAGAAAACTTTCAATTTTAAAGTTTCTTTCTTTAAATCCATTTTAACTTTACAGAGGGCAAAGCAGTCAGACCTGTTGCCATAGTTAGACTGCTCCTAGGAAGTTACTTCAAACCTAACCATGGTAAGTTTTCACATTATAGGGGAAGTATACAGAGTCATCATTTGACCAGCTGCATCAAAACAAAGGAAATAAAGAAGAGTGTGAGAATTTTTTATGGTTAGACCCAAACAGTTATGCAAAGCAGTTCTTCATCTACTTTTTTTTGTTATTTATTTTTAAACACCACCCAGCAACTGAACGCACATGGATTCTGTGCTACATTTAGGGCCTTCCTTTCAACAGGTGGCACATTAAGAAGACTTTAGACATTGAGCACATAATTCATCTGTATCTGTTTGCATGGAAGAAATACAACCTCTAGTAGTACAAGCAAAAGAAACTCATCTTCCCCTGGCATTCTTCATCTGGGAAAGGAAGTGCTTTTTGCTCCTGCTGAGGTTACACAAGACACACGAAGAGAAGCTACTTCTGGAGATGCACTGCACTACATTCTTAAGCATCTTGTATCCAGCTCCTCCACAGAGAGTCGTATTTCTGGATCCATACCAGACAGCTCAATTCCTGTGAGGATGAAGCTGGAGATAAACTGCATGCATTTCAGTTTGTAACTATGCATGTCTAAGGGGTTGGCACTGAAGAGTCTAACATTAAACATAAGCAACAAAGGTCTGAACTAACACAAATTACCTGGCACTTATCCCCCTGACAGTTACTAAAGATCAACTGACACTAATTTGTCCATGTTGATGACCTTTAAAACTCTGGCACTGAAGTTAATGGATTAATAAAGCATCTTCTGTTGCAAGTGCTAGAGCTATGAATTCACTCTAAATAAGAATATGCTCAAAATGCATGAGGGTTTTTTCCCCCCTACCCAATACACAAGATACAGCCATTATTCTCAACTGTAATTAGTGTGTGCATATTAAAAAGTTGCATTTTTATGTACAGGAAGATCAACAACTTCTATACATATATAGATTCTGTATATAACACACTGTATTCTCCCCAGTTGTTGTGCAGGAAGTACAACAATAAAGAAAAAAGCACACAGCTACACTGTCCAGCAGTTGTCCAGTAACTGCGGAGCAGTGCGCCCTGGCAAAGACCTCCAACATCATCCTGGGCTATGTCACCAGGAGCAAAGCCAATAAGCATGGGAAGCAATTATCCCTCTCTAGGCAGTGTTCGTCAGATCACATCCAGTTGCTGCAGCCAGTTATGAGCCTCCCACATACGAAAGCCATTGGCAACTGCAGCAAGGAAGACCACCAAGATGGTCAGGGGACTGAAATGCTTGCCCTGTGCTGACAGGCTGAGGAACCTCAGTTTGTTCAGCCTGAAGACATAATTTATACCCTTCTCCAGCTGCATGTGTTTAAAAGTATTTGTGGAAGCACAGACCCCTTGTAGGGCTGTTGGTGATGCCCTCCTGCTATGAAAAAGCTAGATATCTTACGGAACAATGTCACTTAACAGTAAGGAACCACCACAGAACTTGTCTGTAGCAAAAAGTCACAGTCCTTAGTAAATCTCTTATTTAACACATATTTAAGCTTTTCACTAGAAAAGCGTCTGGGTGGACAACTGACCATTTCTTCCCGCTTAACCGGCATTTAGAGTAGCTAGACTACACCTGGAGAAGCGAAACAAACAGACAAGACGGTGTTTTACTATGCTATCTATGAAACGAAAAATCAAGAAGCTCCAAAGAACTATGGAATAAAGGAAGGAAGAAAATGACTTTAAAGTAGTGGCTATGCCAGCATTAAAAATAAAAAAGCTACTGTTATTACATCCACCAGCAGCATTTCTGTGCAATGGATACGCAAAAAAAAAAGGCTATGGACGCAACAGTATCTTCACTTCTTGCTGTTACTTCATAGAACGCATCCTTTTCCCTAAATAGGGAAAACAGCACAGAAAAAGAGAAGGCAGAAGACACCCTGTGTAACGCCACTGTAAAACACATCTAAGAACATGTTTAAGAGTCGAAAACGGAACTGGCAGTGGTTTTGCTTGACTGATTACTACCTACAGAAAAGTAGTAGCGTTGTACTTTGGAGTTTTAATTTCTGTAATATAAGACAACTAGACATAGCACCATACGCTCATCTTACTGCTCTCTTGCTGCTACAGTATTTTTGTGTGCACTAAAATGCCACGCAGCAGCCGAAAAGCTTCTTTCTACTGTCCCACTCGGCAACTGCTGTTGTTTACACCTGGAAAGGATGGCAAGAATAAAAAGCAAGAAAGCACAGGTGGAGACAAACAGTTCTTCATCTATTTCTAGTAACTCCATTATCCCACTGACATCTAAAAAGCAAGCACTGAGCTCCACACCTGTTTGGAAGGGTCAATAATAAGTTACCTATAGCAAATGATACAGACTAAAGAAAACTAAAATTTCTAGCTCTGCTCTTAGTTTGACCTTGGTATTCATAGTCTCATCTGCTTTGGACATCCCATTTTTCCTCAAATGAAGACAGTAACTATTTATTCCTGAAAACTCTGTGCTCTATAGTTATATTAGTTCAGTCTAATTCAACTAGACAGTCTTAAACACTTACTGTGACATGCATAGTTCAAGACTAAATGTCCGATATGTCTTATGACTACAGATGAATTTTACTCATTAACATAACCCTCCAAACCTACAGTTTTCCCCACATGTACGGTCTCCTCTCAGGACCCCTCTTTTGCTGTGCAAGAGGCTGACCCATCCTTCTTTTGTTGGTTTCTAATTCACAAAGAAATCCTTAGTGGTTAAGAGGCTGGGTGCCTGGAGTTGCTCACCTAGGAAAGAGTTTCAGGATCTAACAAAGCACGAAAAAAATCCAAAAACATTCTGTGTGCTAGAAATACTGCTCAGCTGAAGACAAAACCAGCCTCTACAACCCTTCAGAAGGCAGTTTTTATGTATTATTCACTTAAACAACCTTCATGTTAGCTTTGCAGCAGAACCCCATTTCAAAGAGAATGAAAGAATTCAAGTTAATCTATGAATTTGTTAGCTTTTACGTTCACTTTTATATATCTAATGAGAATGTATTTATGTTGCTGGGTAAAAAGGGGGAAAAAAAAGTTTTACAACACCTCTGCTAGTCTCACCAATAGGCCCAAGATACCTTGCTCAGGCTACTGTCTTCTATACCCAGTAGTACACTCAGAAACCCTGGAAAAAAAATAACCAAGTCATATTTCTTTGACCTGGAGAGGTCAAATACAACAATGCCATTAAAATCGGATTCAAGAACATTTTTCAGCATTAGTGTAAGATTTAAAACACCCCCTAGAATTAACACCAATAGCACCAACCTAGATCATGCAAACTTTCTGACCCTGAACGAAGGCATTATTCAACATTCTGCAGCCAGACTACAACAACCAGTTATATTAGAACTTCACAGAGTCAGTCCACTAAAAGTTCCTATCTGGAAAAAATAAACCCAGAGAAGTCTCATTTATACAAACTTATTAAATGATTTGTTTGTATTAAGCCAGCTTCTTCAGCCAACATTAATTTCCAGGGCAAGATACATATCTTAGGAGACAGAACTAGTAAATTTTCTCCTCCAAACTCAAAAATCCTCCCCCTTTTCTCTCATACATGCTGTAGAATTTAATTTTTCCCACTCCCAAACCAAACCCATATTTAAACTGCAATACTTGTACATTTTCATAATTCTCACCAATTACACAGATTCTCTATTCCATACAAACTGGACATTTACGTAAGTTATCAGTCTTAGACAAAGAATTTTTTCAAATTCAACACAAATTCACCAGCATTAATTCTTCCTCTCAGCTAAATACATTAAAAATAGAACGTATAGTTAGGTAATGGAAAAAACAGGGAGAATCAAGGCATAATGAGACACTTCAAAGCAGAAAGCACCATATTTCAATGATAGTCATGGAGCCTAACACATGGAGCCACACCACTATAAGCAAAGAAGCTAACGGGGGGGAAAGCAAGTCAAGCATAAATACTGCTTCTGTCCTCTGTGTATTAAACTCAGTGATACACAGACGAGAGCCATCTATACACATGCTGCTCGCTGGACAGAGCTACATGATATCGAAATAGGTGAACTGAAACAAAGTTCTGTTGAATAACATTTGCCAATTAATCAAAATATTTTCAAAGCCAAATTATTATCAAAGTGCTCAAATATTAAAGCAGGACAAAGCACCAGGGTCTCTTGCATCCATGTTGACTGTAGTTACAAACAACCTTTTACCATTTCCAGCTAGTCAAGAAACTAGAAACCTCAGCGTGGGAAGCAGCTAAGCAACACAACAATACATATTCAACAGCAAGCTGATGAAATGTCAATGTGAGTTTTGTCACGATCCTCATGAGAGCTAATTGGGCCCCCAAGAGCAACAGATCAAAGTTGCTGAAAGTAGGAGGCACTTCCACTTGGCACTTGAACGACTAATAAGGAGGTTACAGCAGTAACTTCTTCCAGGCCATCTCTACCTAGCCGTATGCTTAGCTTTTACAGCGATGCATCACCCAAGGCTGTTAATTATCATATGCATGAAAGCAAACTACAGTCATGATGTTCAAAGTTTCTCCTGTTCCCACATGAGAAGTTATGTAAATTCTTGCACATTAATAGTTACCAAGAAGTCAGTGTCCCTAGCCATTTGACAGAAGTACGTGTTTACAGAAAACCTTCAGAGAAGCCATAAAGAGTAAAGAACATTGGAGAAGTTAAGATTTTCTCAAGAATCACCACTGCCCTCCTAAATGACAATAAATACCAAATCAAACAGTGGAAGGAGAAAATACAGGAAAGAGTATCACACTAAAAAAAAAGATATAACCATCAAATAAAAGCAGTAAACTTATATTGAATGAAATGTTTTGTTTAGGTTCTTTTGTCTGGGTTTTCCTTAACCCAGATTCCTGGCTATGTCACCACAACTGAACCCTCACTTGCTTATTGTAACTTCACTGGGAACACGCTTCCGGCTCTCTCCACTGTACCATTACCACCACCTCCTCGCTGCTTTGCTCACCACTTCACTCACCACTCAGCCCTCCTCAACGCCTCTGAGGAGGCTTCTTTCCAGAGGGTCCCAGGCTTACAAACTGAAGCACACAGAGCATCCCTACCTCATAGCAAAGACCGACACGTTCCTGATAACCCTACCTTCTCCCAGTTACGTCCTGCCATCTCACCCAGTCCACCTGTTACGTGACTAGCTATCCAAACAAAACCCAGTTTGGGATACACTTATTTGGGGTCCTGCGATCAGTCACTGGGTTGTCTGCTGTCCATTCTTTCACCATCTCTTAACTTTGTCTCAAACCCTTCCTGTACCTTGACATTATCAAGTCTAAGTTTTCCAGACAAGAAATTTCTTAAATTATTTTGAATTTAAGTCTTAATCTAAATCTTCTTAAACAGAAGTCTGTGCCTTCCATGAAATGTATCTTCCTTTTGGTCAACTGCTGCTACAAATAAACACACTAGCATTCAGAAGGAATTATTCTGAACTGTAACTAACGGCAACTTTTTACACTTCAGTCTTTCATGTTTCTTTTATGTAAATGGAAAAAGCTGAACTGTCCAAAAGTTGCTTGTTTTGAGAATAAGCTTGTCTAAGCCAAGTGCTTAGAGATGCCTATTGCTTCCAGATGGATCCACTAGTACTGATCTTCAGTACCAGCAGCCAGAAGATGACTAACTGCTTCTTAAAGTACAGAAGAGCACCCATGTTTACAAGGGTATTATTTTTAAGATAATAACATAATTACATATATAAAATGTTTCCAATACTGTATTATGTGCAATCTTCCACCTTGTATCTCATGCAACTACCACAAGTGCTCCTTTATTCACTGTTACCAATCCTTTCTTTTATTATTAAAGTTTTGGATACGAAGCAATACCGAGAAACTTAAGCAAAATTATTTTTGAGATACAAGAAGCAGTTTAAGATATGAGTTACTCCTAAAATTTTCAGAGCATGGATAAAAAAAGAAAGGCATCAATGTTACTGAATAAAAGATAAACTTGGATAAACCTTAGGATTCTTCTTCTATGTGAAGAAGTATAGAGTGGTTACTGCTGGCATTCATCCCCTGTATGTCTGTAAAACAAGAGGACATTTTACAGAAAACAGAAACCTTAGTTATTTGTAATAAGTTGTTCTTAAATATTACCAGTGCTTCTAGTCAGCATTTTCTTCCTGGCCCACAATCAGAGTATCATCACTTCTGGCACAAACACCGCTCTGTAAAGACCACAATTATTGTCCGGGACATAAGCTCAGGGAAGCAGAACTGGTCACGAGCAACAGCACACTGCCAGCAGGACCACAGCACTCTAATCGGCTCGCTCATTTTACAGCCATAAAGGACAAACGCCAGCAGTAACCACACACTAGTTCATACAGAAGAATCCTAAATACCTCTCTACCCCAAAATACCACAAGAGGACAAAAGGCGCAAAAAGAAACCAAGAGAGGAAAACAAAGCTAGTGATGGTAGTATAAGGATGCAGACAAATCAAAGACACTGACACAGTCACAACAGCTAAAAAGACCTTCCTAAACTGCTGGAAATTTTTATATTCAGATTTTTTTCTCCCTATTAAATAACTGTCATATCACCTGTAACAAGAAAAAAACCTTAATATAGCTGAAGTAAAAATAAATTTTAATGTGGTAGTTTTTTTTTAAAAAAGCCATAAAAAAGCCAAAGTTCCCTTATAGAGGAAATTGCATTAAGAAGTAGAGAAACAAAGTTCTTCCAACTGCATAGTAGCTGAAGCCTACACCTCCTAAAATAGTCCTTTCAAATGGAAGTATCTGATATTATACACAAAAACACATATTACACTAGCTTCAATGTCTTGATTGCTTCATGCAAGCATAGTAAAATGGCACTTTTGCATTTGAATTTATTCTGCCAGGACTGATTTTTTTTTCAAGTCACATTTAGTATAATTAAGTCATCTCCTAATATACTATGCTTTCTAACTAATAATTCTACAGTCACCAAGTTGTTATTATCCACTATTTATTTTGCCAAGAAAGCCTCACATGTGTATGTGCATTTTTATAACCTGAAAATCCTACGTTTTGTAAGTGGAAGAACAATATCAAGAAGTACATCTAAATTTAAAAAAAAACACACTAATATTGCAGAATGGAAGACCCAAAGAGGAACAAAGGAGTGTAAGAATATTTTTTAAAGTAAAGCCAGAGGAATACAAAGAGACTGAACCACTGCACTTACTTAATTTGAGTTTGAAATAAACATTTTACAGCAATACTAGCAGCAAGTGGAACACTAATTATGTTATTTAAACAGACATAGTAACAGGACACAAAGGAAAAGCAATTCCCCAAAGGCTTAAGTGTCTTCCATCTTCCATGGACGTGCAAGATCCCAACAAACTAGAAATGAACCAAAGAATCAAGAAAGGCAAACTAGTAAGGGTACACCGTAAGAGTAACAGACGGAACGTTACCTGGCCTTCACAGCGTACCACAATACTTGCACATGAATGCTGATCAAACACAGAACACACGTGCTCTTCCGTATTTTGTAACCAACTAAAGGTGGCTGCAGATCGATGAGTTAGAACTGAGTATGCCCCCAGCTTTACCAAAGTCAGGGCTCTCACTCCTGAGCAAACTCACTGTTCCACCACATCTCGAGTTTCTAACACTGGGTCATTGGCTCCCAATCTCTGTGTTTACTTCACTGAATTTTAGAATTATTGCAAGCCTGAAAACGGTTCTCCCCCCTCCCCGCCACTAACTATTCCAAACAACAGGCCCTCGAAATAGCTGACTCACATTTGAAGAGCCATGCTGAAACTTGATTAGAGAGTTAACCTCCTATTAGTAAGAGATCATCCTCGTGAAGCAAGGGAACACAAGGCAGGTTGTTTTCCTGCAAACAGGTACACTCTTGAAAAACCAGATACCATACCGACATGCCAAACAAGAGGCCAGGAGGTAAGTGGGTATAAATTTTATGCATTAAACCACAGAGATAGTCAGCTCAAAAGTAGATCAAGGATTTAATTTCAAAAGTCTTTCATTAATCTTGCTCGATCTATAAACATATGCCAGAAATATTTCTTTCAACAGCAATATTAACAGAAGTCAGCACCTACAGAAAAAGAAAGGAGCACCACCAGCAGAAGGGTAACAAGCCTTTAGTTTTTGTTACACAGCAAAACTTTATTGAAACTTAGTAGCTTGCCTGTTCCAAAAAAAAAAAAATCGATAAAACGGAAATGAAGCTTTACACTGAAGAAAAGCTTAGCATGCCTTTAGGACTCCTTCAGAAAACGCAATCGAGAAATTCTACAACCATTCAAAGATGATGAATAAAACTTGCAAAACAAAAGAGAAAAGGGTTTTCTTCTCAACTACATCAAACTTACTTTGATTTCTCCCATGAATGTACCATTTTGGCTTCCAGTAAAGATTGTGCCACACAACTAGGTCTCCAAAGATACCAACAGATTCCATAAACCTGACATTTCTATGAACAGGCATAGAGGTTTCCTCCACTGCAATATTACAAAAACTGCAAATACTTTTACCTACTGCTCCAGTGCCCCCAACCCACCTGCAGCTGGAATGAAAGCCTCGTGCATGTGTCAGAAAGTGGAACGTGTTCCCTCCTTCAGCTGAGGGGCAGATGGTTGTACCCACAGCCTAACCACAACTGTTTGTTTGCGTGTTGGAAGAAGTGATATTCACTGTGCAACTTCAGGACCAGCAAGGGCAGAACTAATTGTGGGGGATGTTAACATAATAGTACATGTAAACAACATGCTCTGTGTACTTTATTATGCTTAAGCTAATGACAAGAGCAACAGGAGACCATGCAACAACCATACTTGCAATACGCTTCTGCAGCTGTGCAAGCACTACAGGGCTGCATACTCAGCTGTGGATGGCAGCAGTTTATGCACTGATAACCCTGTGGTCTTCATACATAAATTAAAGGCAAGAACACATCTGTACCTGTGCATGTTTTAAAAGGGAGAATCGTTATTACTATCCTTACCAACTAAATAATAACGTAGATGGCTTGTAACCATATCAAAGTATGGTCTGAAAAACATTAAGTTTTTACGGAATATTCTGCCTTCACGGTCCACATAAAGCAACACTGCACCTGTAAAGTATGAGTTCTTGACATGTTAAGTGAATTCTTATGACTACACCAATAGGAAGAATTACCAACTGCTCTTAGAGGGGCTGCAAAGCTTTAGAGAAGTAGATGCAGTATATTTTAGTTAGTTCTTTAGGAATTTAATAGACTTTAATAGATTTAAAGATAGATTGAAGAATTGATTAGATTGTGCATCTTTACTAGGTACAAAACCTCAATAAATAGCATATGATGCATCAGAACAAGACTCTGGGGGACAAAAGTAGGAGACACTTAGAGCACCAAGAAATACCAGTGGAAGAATGGACACTGGGGAAAAGACAGATCCTAGCATCCAGAAGAGCTGCATGATTTGTGTATACTTTTTTGTTTTCATTGCACAGCAGACATTAGGAAAACACTTAAATACTTCTTTACAGAAAATTACTACACTTTCAACGCCCCTTCATTGGTCACAGCTGTCACGACATATCCCACATCCACTCACACAAAAGGGAAGGTCCAGAAAAATCTGCCAAAGCTCTCTTCATACAGACTTGATTTGCACTCCTACGCAAAAAATATCCTGGAAGTGTTATACTTCAGCAAAAGAAAGAAGGTTTTAAACACATGGGTTCTTAAGATACAGAAAAGAAATTAACACACTAGGGATCCAGTCATGTCTCTTTTATCATACCCTTGCTATAGGCCTACATAGCTCAGTTAACAGTGATGTTTAGAATTGCCTCCTAACATACCTCAAAAATGCTCAGAACTAAATTATGAAAACATATTTTCATCCAAGAAATCTCTTCTTTCTCACGCAGCAGTAACTGCCAAGCGATTGTAATCAACCCAGCAGAGTTAGGATAGCATGCTGCAGACCAGACTGCCTGTCTCCCTACCTGCAGAAGAGAGACAAGCCCATCAAAACACCTCCGTGGGCTTCGAACAGTCCTTAAATCAACTATGAGGCAGTCCTGAGAGGAAACCACAACGGCTCTCTCCACCCGCATGTAAGGTGCAGTGCTGCACTTGACTACAGGAGGTCGAGGAAGCCGGGACAGCACAGGTGCTGCTTACGTGAGCTGCATTTCTCCACCTGGAGAGCACGGGGCACGCAGCAGCGCTGAGAACCACCTGAGGGGGTTGGGAAACCACGAAGGCTCAGAGCATCGCTGCAACGGGCAGCAAAAGGCAGGAGGATCCCGGTACCGCAAGCAGGAACGCGAAGTCCCATGCAAACCTGAGTCGCGAGGCTGCGCCTGAAGGCTGAGGTGCCGGAGCACAACGCGGCGCGGCAGCACGCCCACAAGCGCACCTACGCCCCGCGTGTTGCCCCCACTGCGCCGAAGGGGCAGGGCGAGCCACGAGGGAGCGAGAGCCCAGGGGACAGGCCGCCGCGGCCGGGAGGACGCGACAGCCCCGGGCAAGAGCCCGAGAGCCCCACGCTCAGCGGCGACGGGGGCTGGGGGGCGGCGCGGCCTGCGGGGCACGGCGGTGCCCGCTCGGGGGCCGGCTGCAGGGGGTTCGGG
>VXAL01019416.1:86139-115136 GCA_013399475.1 Chauna torquata | reverse complement strand
GGCCAGATGAGTGGGCGTGGGGTTGAGTGAGAAAGGGGCGGGGCGTGAGGAGCGAGATTGGCGCGTTCAAGGGGAGCGGGGCGCTCCGTGCCCGTTCAGGGGCGGGCGGGGAAGGGCCGGCACCTGAGCTGCCTGCGGCGTTGGGAAGCGGAGGCACCTGCGGCGTTGGCAGGGGCCGGGATGGGGCCCTCGGGGGAAAGCTTCAGGCTTGGGCCCCTGATTCTGGGGGCTGCTTGGTCGCCCGCAGGACTCACCTGCTCCCAGTCTTTTTGCCCCTCAGGAGGTGAGCGTGAACAGGGATGCAGAGGGACTGGGCCTGGTTATGGGTCACCACTGAATGCACGCAACACGAGGGAAGCTGAGGTTGCTTTGGTCTGTCTGTTCCTCCTTGAATGCAGCCCTTCTTTTAAGTGCATCAGAATTTCTAGTTTGACAGATTGCACTTAAAACCTAAGGTAAAACTTAAATTCCACTTGACTGGAGCAGCTTTTGGTCATGGAGTGACTTCTACTGACACGTCGTTTTGCGGGTTTTTTTGGACAAGTGCTATAGTATGAAAGGCGCAATCTCCATATTGTTCCCAATTCCCCGTATACACACGGGCATCTAAGTCAAATTTCCTTTGCTTCTGAGCTTGCAAGTAGATCAGTTGTCTAAATATACACCAAAAAAAAAAACAATCTAGGATGCACTGTAAGTTATAGATGGTGATTTAGCAAATCAAACGCTTGTTTCTATCCACATTTGTAACATTACTTCAAGGAAGTTTCAAAAATAAGGATCATTGGTTTCTGCCTATTTTCATGAATTAATACACTATACATGGTATCTATGCCAATTATAATTCAGATTATATTTACTTCGTAGCCTCTGGCCAGTTTTCTTGGTTAAAAGTTGTTGTATCTCCAAAAGTATCAAAAGAACAGACAAGTTATTTGCAGGCAGAATCTAGCCACAGGTGTGGCAGCCCAGAAAAATCCCCACCCTCTGTCCTTCTTAAGTCCGCTGCTTGTGGAGGGAGAGTTTCTCAGTGTTTCATGAAGCTTTAGGAATGGGAAACGACCTCTAAAAACAGATGTGGAGGAGCAGTGAGCACAGAGTCTTTGAGATACTTCTTGGGAAAAGCTGTCCTACACTGCACAGCACTATGTGTCTGACATAATATTATTACTCTGTTTTTTTTTCTTCTACTATTCCCACTTACCTTCAATCATCTTTTCTTCTACGGATGCTGAAAGTGGTGAAAGCGCCTGTAGCTGCCAAGACAAATGTGACATGAGACTTTGGCTTGTGAGAATGGCTAGTGCTGTTCCTCTCTGGACTTGGTCCAGAGAGAGAAATATAACAAGACACCGTTTATGGGTAGAAGTAATATATTACACTATAACAACAAACACATCTGGAAAAAGTAGACAACTCTTTGATATGCAAGAACTTGTTCTCAAAGAAAGCAAATGCTCTCAGAGATGTCTATAGAAAGTATGTCAGTATACTGAAAAGACAAATCCTATTTTTAGAAAATATGCTTAATGTTTGTACAGAAGAGAGAGGTTCTCAGCTTTCATCATCTGCCACACAATTAATTACACAATACACAGTAAGTTGCAATAGTATGATAACCAGGGCGTGAGGAGCCTAGCATTTAGGTCTTCACTAGATTTGTGAAAGAGACAGAAGTGAGTGTTGTAGCTCGAACAAACCAGGGCTAAGAACCAGGAACAACAAGAAGGTTCCAATCAAAGGGGAAAAATAACAACCCATTAGGCCGGCAGTATGTCAAAAATATACATACCAAGACAAAGGAGGAGCATGATTGGAGTTCAGGCCACAGTCAAGCAGCAAGTTGATCAAAACAACAAGGAGGACCTACAAGAAGCAGATGGAAGACTGGAGCATATTTGGGAAGAGGGGACAGTGAAAGCCATGGTTAGGAATCAAAAGAAGGAACTAAGCTTAGGGCAGGGCAATCTATAGACTCATAGGCATATGCTGTCAGAGATTCCCTAAATGTGCTGCCAGGCGGTTGCAAATCTAGGTCTTAGGTGAGATTTAGTTCCTGAGCTACCTGGAAAATGATTCACCCACTGGTAAGGAACAGCTTATTTAATCTGAAACCAAGTTTATTTCATTAATGAGGTCTGCGAGTTATGTCTAGGTGCCAAGGATTTTACACATTTCTAACTTTATGTGTAGACATATTAAACACTGCTCTGAAACAGAAGGTTGTAACAAAAATGAGCAGTACTTTTGTAAGTGTTATAGAAATAAAATGAGGTTTAAGATTTAGCAGAATTTAACCTTCCTCTTCCATCAGGCTATATGTTTTCTTTTTAAAGAAATCTGAATTCTGTATCTGAGGAGCAGATACAGAACGTAATTTGTCTCATATTATGAACTATAAGTTCTTTTTTCCATTTCTAGCAGCTGAATCACCAGAAACTTTAAACACATCTATATTTGCTACCGTGGCAGGGGAGGGAAGGGAAGAAGCCTCATTCCTTTCTTGGGCAAAAGAGTTATTGCTCAGTTCCAAGGTGATGAACCCGTTGGTTTGGGAGTACAGAAGTAGTACTTTGAAGCATACCGGAAGAAAAACACAAAAATTAAGCCTGAGGTACCTTGTACCAGAGAGCAGTTGAAAGACCTCTGGAGGCTTTTCCTCCATACTTCAGATGTAGAGAACAAAGACAGTGCTGGAGGAACTACTCTCAGCAATTCTTAGGACCTCCTCAGTAACCCTAAGGAGCTTGGTCTAAGTATAACCGAGGCATGATTTAGTTGTAAATAAAAACTTGATTCTCAAGCTGCTAATGTACAGGTGCTAATGTATGCACAAAGAGAGTAATGAAACACAGACTTCTACTAAACTGACTCTTAGTGGTGCCTAGCCCCTCAGTGTAAAAGTTGAAAGGATTTAATAGATTTCATTCATTTTATTCCTTTTCAGCCTCATTTTAAAAGAACAGTTTTTCTACCTCAGGATAACACAGTAAGCGTCTGGTATTCTGAATCCCCAGTTAAGGTTTTATGCGCACTGGGTTAACTCTGAGATACTCCAGAAAAGACGCTGTGCTCTTCAAGCTAATAAGATTAGTTCAATTGGCTAAAATTGAAGTCATTAAAGTTGGAACTGTTTCATTGGGAATGTTCCCACAGAATTTGTCAATGGATTTTAGATCATCCTCTAATTGTAAACGTGAAATTGGCACCATGCCTTGAAATCTGCATTTACCTAGCAACATCTGAATAGATGATGCCTTCTTTTCCAGTCATCATTTGGCCAAATGCAGTTTGGACTACACAGAAAATACTAAGTTATTCTCTCAGTTAATATGACTACTTGAATGATAATATTCAAGATACTGCCTAAGAATTGGCCAGATTGAAGCCTGAAGACCAATTTAGTATGTTGCTGAGTAAGCACTGATTTTAGAGAGAATTTAGGGTAGACACATGCCACAGACGATACCCAGCACTTTATATATTCAGAACATAGTTATGGAAAAGAAAAAAAGATTGAAAAGTTGAAATAACTTGATCATGGTATAAAACAAATTTTACACTAGCATAATTATGCACATTACAATTATTTCTTGGTTAGTCATTTCAAAGTCTATACATTTCATAAGCTAAATCACAGCACTAATTGCATTAGAACTTGAGAAAGCCAGATCAATCAATATTGAGTCTGGATTCAACTTGAAATATTGCTGACTGGCATTTCATTTCTATTCATACCTTCTTTCTATTTTTCTTTAGGAAAAAAAAAAGTGTGATTTTTTTTTTGTTGTTCCAAATACTTCCAGACTATCTTTTCATTGTGTCAACCCAGGAGCATTAACTCCCCAGCTAAAATGTATATATTCATCATAAAACTTATACATTTTTTGAAATAGCCAAGGGAAAGAACTTGAAACTGAAAATGTGAATGATGGCACAAAAAATGGATATAAACTAGTTCAGTATAGACCCACATAGCTATGTGATGGATTTTGTATTGTGTGTATATATTCATATATTATATATACATATTCATCGATATATTGATGAACCTATACCTCCAAAAGTAGAATCAAAAAATGCATCAAAATAATATGGTTTTGAACAAGCTTTCAAAATGAACATTAGAGTAAAATATCTCCACTACTTTTAACTTAGAATTTGGTCCATATATTAACAATTGAGTGAGACTGCTCTCAATGACCAAGGAAGTGGATTCGGTGATGAATAAAATTCCTTCTAAATCTATGTGCCTTCATATGACAATAGGTTCGCTTCACTGATAGGAACCTAGAGATAGAAGACTTTCAACACGTAGATTTATTCTAGCAAAATCACAGCAGCAAAGCTTGAGTCCTGCTCCCATCTTTGGCCGCTGTACGTCACTGTGATAATGAGCTGCCAATGCGCAAAGAGGCAGCATAGTTCTTTTTACCTAATTCCTAACTTGTTCATGGTTGGCATAATGTTAACAGAAGCATACATTGAGAGGTATAAACTCTACAGGAGCTTGGTGTTGTTGGGTAAAGGAAGCGTAAGTCATATCACAAAGCCGGAACAGTTGCAGTTCTGTATCTAGGCAGCATGAAGTGACTGAAAGCTCCTTTTGCATCCATTCACCTTTGCCGTGTCTTTCATGTCCCACTGTGAGGATTCAAAACACAAAAATCCTACTCCTCAAAACAAAACAAAAAGAAAAATAATTCCAGCTTAGACTTAAGGAGCAGGAGTTAGCTGGTGTAGTATTGAGACAAAAGGAAAGATTCAAGGATATGTTGCATTTATAAGACAAAGTTCACCTACTGTATAGAGATGAACAAGCCTAGGGACATCTGCTCCTCTGCTATGTATCCATGTGAGATTCAGCTGATATTTCAAGTACGTATTTATTGGCAGAATCCCTAAATTTCTGCCAGGCTCAATACTGTTGCAGAGTTGAAAAAGAATTTAAAAAAAAACAACAACAACAGTAAGGCTCTAGGCAGAGCCTCACTTTCACCAGTCTGTTTTGAGCACAGAAATTAGTGTCTGCTTAAATCAATCTCGAAAGGTGTTCAGATAGTGTGGATGGATCAAAAGAATTAAAATTCACTACTTCCATTCATAGTGTGTTCAATATTTGATTACCATCCATATTAAAAATCATGCCTTACTTCTGATTTGAATTTTACTGCCTCCAGCTTCTAACTATGTTCTGTCCTTCCCAACTTCAGTAAAGAACTTTAATACTTGTTATTTCCTGTTAATCACAGTTATTTACCTCGGAATCTCCTTTTCAGTCAGTTAAAAAGATTTACTGTAAGCAAATTTACTCTTTAAAGATTTTTCTCAACCATGAACTCATGGTTTCTTTTTTCTCTTTCTTCCCTGAATTCTTTCCAAACTTTTAAAATAGGTAAAAGAACTGAAAGCAGTATTCCAGTCTCGGTTTCAGCAATTCTACAGACAGATGTAAAAAAATACTTTCTTAATTTATGCTCTCTATAATAGACCATTTTAGTCATTACAGAGGAAAACAGCACATAGCTTCAGAGAAACAGGTGAAAAATATGATTGCTTCTGGGAAGTAAGTGGGATGTTCAACTGAACAAACTTGTGTCTGTTCCTCTCTTCCTGCGAACAGAAGTCTGGCTGTGGGTAAAAGTCTTCCTTGTGGCAGACCTAAAGCAAGATGGTTCTTTACCTTTGTTTTGGGTTGCCAAGTCCGTTTGTTTGCTTATATAGAGTAAAGCCAGTTTGGGGGTCATTTTCATCCAAACACTACAGCAATCATTTGCTTGAGGTAGAAAAACAGTGGCTACATCTGTACTTTGCTGCTCATGTTCTGTAGTGTGGCATGGGTTTTTAGTTCTCAGATAGCCTGGGCTGGATTCCTGCTGGCTGTGGGGATAAGAGTGGTTTGCAGACAGGTCTTCTTGAGCACTTGGACTCAGAAGCCAGGGAGGTTTTGTGGTCTGCCCAATTTAGATGGGGTCAGTAAATCCAGCTTATGTATAAAGTGTTTTCTCACTGAGACCTCATATCAACCAGCAGCAATCCATGATTTCTACTCTGAATCATGGTGTTCCAGAAACAGCTCTGGTTCTAAAGACAGGACCTTGATTCCTTATTCTTTTTGTGTCTGTAGATATTTGACTGAATTTAAGCCTATTGTGTTTTCTGCTTCCCAAACACCTCAGATTGCTCTTTATGATTAGCTAATCTTTGTAACTTACCATGTTTTTTTTTCCAGTATTTGCCAACTTTTTTTTTTTAAATGTCATCTGCCAGCAGTATTAGCAATAGTTTGTCAACCAGAATAAATACATGCTTGAAAAATATTCATTTCCATCTTTATATTTTTATGCAAATCAATTTTGCTTATACTTTTTATCATTTTTGGAACTTCCTGAAGTACATATAATACTTATTTTCTGGTTGGGAATATTATGTTTGCCCATGTAGAATGTGATCTTGCCAATATCATGGGTTGGTTCCATGGCAACATCATAATAGGATCCAAAAGAGTTATTTAATAGTGAAGTCAATATTTTTTGTGTTAGCAAACAATCATGAGAAGCTTTAGTGTTGTTTTACCAGTAGTTGAATGGCAGCACCAGCGTATGTCTCTGAAACCAGCGTCACAAACAATTTCTCTGTTCTTACCAAACAGACGCTTTCTGTGCTCCTGTGCTTTCTCTTCAGTCTATGTTTAGTTCCCATTCTTTAAGTACTTACATTGTACCGTTTAAAAGGACAACAGTCCCTGTTCCACTCTGGTTTGTTGCATAGCACTATAACATTACACCCACACAACATGCTGCATCTGTTTTAGAGTCTCACCCATCATTACGCCTGTGTTTTCATTGCAAGTTTTGCTGATTGTTTACCTTTTCTTGTTTCTCTCTCCTTTTTGAATATTCTTCTTTGATTTGTGGGCCATTCAACACATTTCAATAGACATCTTATTCTGCCAGTTTACTATTGATTCTAAAATGTGACCATGCATTAGCTGTATTATAAATTATGAAAATGCAAATACCCACCCATATTATCAGCTCCTGACTACTTAACATGGCTATACTCATTGTCCTTTAAAAATAATAACAGCAATAATAATCAGCTGGACCATCTGTGCTTATTCTGAACTATCCCCAAGTTACTTTTCACTGGTTCCATATTTTTGAGAAGTGAAATTTCACAACAACTTTTGGAGAAGATAGGTTGCACTGCCAAATCCTTAAACAATAAAAAACATTTTTGTATTAGTTAAATCAATTTATTTTTCTTTCTTAAACTCGACATCTGACTCACCATGACTAAGATGATTGTACTGTTAAATACCACACAGAAGGCATTTCAAAAATCTATCCACTATTAAACTACAACCATTTTTCAGTCAGGTTCACAAAATCACATTGAATAAATTTTATCTTTGACAGTAAGCCATGCACTTTTTATGAAGGACTTTTATCCAAAATGCTAGGAATTTTAAAGGAAATAAATCATCTTAATTTCTAAAATTAATAGGGGCAAGATTTATTCTTAAATCATGGATACTCCTTTCTAATTAAATTCAAATGTGTTTAATGCATTCCAGGAGTGTTAAGATAATAAGTAGTCCTTTTCTGAAATTTAACAGCCTCGATCCCTGTCAATAATTATATTGGGTGACTAATAAAATATGATGCCAGGCATTTTTTTAAATCTTTATCTTTCTCCTCTGTCTCATTTGCAAAATGAATAGGTTTGCTCCACAGGCACCACCTAATCTGGAGAATTCAATGTTGCTCAAGGACATTCCAAATAAATTTCGGCAGGCATTTCTTCATGCAATAGTCACATATAAAATGGATTTTCACAATACCTGTCAGTTTCCACGCTAAAGTTTCTTTTTGCTGTATAAGGTTATGGCTAGCATCAGAGGCTGGAAGGCCAAAAAGGGCCACTGCAAATGTGATCTCCTGACCAGGAGAACTTTATGCTGTTATCCCATCAAAGGCTAAGCTCTAAGTTGAGCCCCAGTGATGAGTATTTGATCCACAGAACATACACCACTCATCCATTGTACCAGTGGTCTATCAAAAAATGCTGAAATCATGAAAACAGATTTTATAACATAGGCCAATACTTATTTTCAGAAACTGTACTCAGATATAGCAGACCTTTTACCAAAAATCATAGCAGTAATGTGAAAGGAAGCTAAACTCTCAAAACCAAATTAGCTAATTTCACAAGTAGATATTACATTATAGTAATTACACCTCCAAGTGATGAAAATATGGCACAATTCTCAAGCCCTGGGATGATTTATAGTCTTCTGGCCCTCATATAAAGGAAAAGCCATCTCTAGTGAATTAAAGCATTTGGATATCTCTAAGTAGTTGAATGGAGGACTCCAGAGATTTCATACTATCTTGCTGGTGGGAAGATAGAACAAGGAATAGGTTGCAATTCATCCATCTCTTTAAAATATTCTCACGTTCCTAATTTTAGGTTCTGCAAGCCATATATTATACGCAAAGTGTACACACCCTGCCAGTGATTGCACTTGCTTAGATATCCCATGCTGAATGTCCCATACGTGTCTATGCTACATGGCACATATATGATACCTGACCATTTTCACAAGCGGTGCACCCCTCTGAAAGTACAGCACACTGCTCCTGCTTAGTTTTCTTCCATTTGCTTCTGAGCCGTAGCCCTCAGCAAGAGTAAAGGTCATTCTACACAACATACAATAAAGCACACATCTGGTCTACAAACCCTTCATATCCAAGGTTTGCCTAGAGACTACTGTCCACGTCTCATCTGCCATCTGCTTTCTTCACTTCCACCTCTTCTGATTCACACAGAGAAGTTGTTGCCAAGGACTGTGCCCTGGATGCCAGGCCACACTTAACAAGATGACTTAAAAAAAAAAAAAACCACACACACAATATGAAATATTTCATAAAAGTCAGCCCTTCTTCCTGGAGCCAACTCAAAGTAGGCAGTGACTTACCAGACACCAAAAGATGTACTGCCGTCCTCCTGTGTTCCTTGGGACACCTGGAATCTCTCAAAGTACATTCAGACTAAGTACAAGCAGAGACCATACTTATCCTGTTCCCTGGGACAGGCTGTCAGGGCTCTCAACACCCCAGTAGGCATTAATTGCCCTGACCAGCTTCAACAAGAACCCTCACCTATGCCCCCTCCACCCACCGACTTCTGGACAGGCAGCAGAGATTAGCCACATCTGACTAAAAACCCCTCACCCTAACTGGGTGCCTACTGAAGTTTCTGGGGAAGAGAATTTGCTATGGTTATGGGGGTGTTGCAGAAGCCTCCAGGACTGCAATCTACCTCTGTAGCTGGGGTTTGGAACCAGGATTTGGAAGTTAACCTGGAGCCGTGGGCAACCCTGTGGGAAAGCTCCTATGCATGTATCTCTATAGGTACTGTAATTCTAAGTGAGGCACCTACTGTTCCATGACTTCAGTTCTGATGATGTTCATCTACATCCTCAATAAAAAGAGTCTGATACCACATTTTAAGAGTGGTGGGGTATGGGCATGTGTCTTGCTGTCATGCTTCCATACCGCCAGGTTTCCGTGCCTGGCATATCCCTTTCCCCTCTGATCTCATAAAACAGGGGATGCCAGCAACTAGGTTAAAAGTGTTGGAGATGCTCTCTCTGCACCACCTTCTGCCTGGATGGTCTAGTCAAATAGCACTGATACCCAACAGCCTCTTAACAGACTGATATCTGAGGTTGTTTCCTAGACTAGAGGACTCATGGAAGCACCTGAATCCAGGATAGGTCAACTACAGAAGCAGACCCTGTCGATTACCCCGGTAATGCAGGTTTAGCCTGTGTTACCATGGATATGTAATGCCATCATCTTACTCTGTCTCAGGATTTCCTGTGCTCTAAAATAGAGGTGTACAGACAGGGCCAACGGTTCTTCATGAAGATGCCACTACTCCCTTGCCTGTTTGCCATCCCCTTAGTAAATCTCTTCGATGGCCTGTATGAAGTCACCCCAAGCCCTCTCACTGGCAACTGAATCCTGCACGTAGAAGAGGCATGTGCCTCCTGGTGTTTCAACAGAGGAGAAGCAGAGGTGAAGATCTGCCTACATTACTGGCTTTCAAGTTGCATCTTCAACTTGTTGAACTGCATGAGATGCCTCCTTTGCCTAGCTAAGTGTGCCCTGCTCTCCTACGTGCTGCTAATGGCTGAAATGAGAAGAGCGGGACAACTCCCAGTCTTACCCACATAAGGTTGGAAGTGTCAGTATTCATCCTCTCATCTCCATTAGTGTGTGATAATGGTCACTGATCCCATTTCACATCAACAATGTGGTCGTGTGTGGCTCAACCTGGAACAACTACTACCTGACGCAGGAATGCATCTTCTCCCTGGCCCAAGGGGGTAATCATACCTTTGGCCTTGCTGTAGTATCCTTCATCTTTCTTGTCTCTAGCTAATTCCCCATTTTCCACACGGTCCACACTGATATGTTGGTTGCAGTCAGACTTTTCCAAAATTCTGGTCCCACCTTATACAGAAAAATGCATGAAGCTCCATAACGCACATCATGTGACAAATTCAGAGCTGCTGATGAGCGTAGCTCACCACATTGTGCTGGCTCCATATCATCCACGGGAGGACAGAAGGCTGCAGAGCTTCTAGAAAGGCACACAGGCAAGGAGTTTCTCCAGTGTAAAAGCGGGTACACCATTCATTCATTCTTCCGTGAAGCCTGTTCCCTTCAAACTAGTTACTAATAAACTTGCATCATCTATTCAATCTATTTTCAGTGCTGTTAAGGCTACAGAGAGGTCATCTGTTTGAGACAGATGGTCTTTGGTTTCTAAATCATGTTGTTCTGTGATTAATCACTTACTTAAACTGTAAGGATAGTACAAAGCTATTAAGGTTTCATAGGATGCATTCATACTGTATTGCATCTTGTGTGTTGATACTGTTTCTGTAAAAGCAAGTTAAACAGTTTTTGAGGTATTTCTGTTATTGTTAGTTACTTTACCAAAAGAAAAACATTTACATCTTCTCAAAAGCTAAAAAACCTACATTAAAAGTCACTATAAGGCATGCTGTGAAACCTGGATACAAACTGGTCATTTCATCCTGAATAGTAAAAACAACAAACCATATGAAATAATTCAGCAGTTTGTAGGCACTGGTAAAGCATCGATAGAACGTAGCTTTCTTTGAAGTACCAGTAACACTGCATAGCAAATGACAGTGTTTTACTATTCATTTAGTCACATTCGTGCTGAACACTGTTTCTGCAGCCTGACATCCAGCTCCCCATACCATACTCTGTCCTGTCATCATTCTGGTTATCCAAGTGCCATTACTCTGGGCATAGGCTGAGCTGATATTCTCTCCTTTTTTAAACCCTGGCCCACGGCATGCCTTGGTCCATATAGAGTTGCGTGCTCCCAGAATTAGCATAATTAGAATATTATTTCAGACCTATTTACTGTCTCATTGTGCACTTAACACCTGGATATCATCAACAAAATAAGAAAACAGCAAACCTCTTTCAGATGGGTCTTCTTCACTCTTCAACTCTATTACCAAAGTGACATTTTGTCTTGAACACATTCAGGCTGCCAGGAAATCTGTGAAGGAAATCATTAGTGAACGTTGCTGTTTTCCTAAATGATGCTATGTTTGGATTTTCCTTTGTAGTGGCGGAGGTAGTATTTCGAGAGCTCATAACCCTTCCAGGCTCTCTTCACCCTACACACCACAGTAAAATACTGGCAGCACCTCAGTCAGTGAGATATAATTTTCGATAGCTGAAGTGCAAGTCGTGCTACGTCACTGCCTCTGCGTTACATCCCCACTGTTGACTCCCATCTTCAACACCATCACCACAAAGCAGGATCCACCAGTACATCCTTCCACCCTTCTTATTTTCTAGTCATACTTTGCGTCTTGACAGGTTTGAGGGTACAACAGCCTTCCTGTCAAATAGCTCTAATGAAAGCCTCAGATTTCTTCTATGTGGCCTGAAAAACCTTACTGAATAATGAATCGGAAACAAATTTTATAATATGAATAGACAAAATAATCACCTAATTTGGCACCTGTGAAGTAATCCTGCCATAGACACTGTACAATTCAAAGTTCCCTATATCTAATTTATTTTTGTACTACTGCAGGCTAATAATCTCCATACAGCTTCCAAAAACCCAAGTGCTGATTTCATTTCAACACTTTGTAAAAGTACCTGAGCAAGTACCTCCTGGGCTGTAATGCTGATCCAGTCCAGCTTTGTTCTTCTTTGATTTGGTCCAACTACTCCTCCAGCAGTATTGATAAAACAGTACATAGCCAGAGACACTTGGGGAAAATAACCTAGTAAAAATAAAAAATGTAATCAGAATGTTCTCTGAGCCAGTTCATTATGTGTTCACACAACAGAAGGATGGATATAAGTGAGCAGAGAGAGCTACTCCAGCCACCACTGTTATAGAGAGAAATGCTTGTGATCTACACTGTACACTCAAAGCAGTCACAAATATGTTCTTCTCTGGCCCATGCCATTTTAAGCACTGAGAGTAATAGAAAATGTGAGAAGCTATATTGTCCTTTTGCTTTGCACATGCCCAGTCCTCATAATGAATTCATGAGTCAAGAAATAACTATAGACCATAATTTTCAAATAGTTCTTCCTGTCCTCTGTTGTGGAATAAGAAATACTTAAACACAATGTCAGCAGGACAACTTCATTTCATTTTTGGAAGAATTTATTTAAAAGTTCACTCATACAATAAATTTTAAAATCATTAACAGTATTCATATATTATAGTGTACTTATATGTGATGTGTGTTGTGTATTTTTATATATGAGTGTCTATATATGTGCTTATTTTTAAAGTTCTCTGAAATACGTCATAATCTTGCAATAAAAATTAAGCTGCTGTGGAAGACAGCATTGCACAGTGTCCTCTACAGAATTTCGTCGTTACAAGAGTCACAATACACTGATTGGTAGCTGAGTTAATTTGAATTAAGGTACTGATTTCCTTTTTTTTTTGAAGAAAATCACTGTCTATTTACTTCTCTGAGG
This sequence comes from Chauna torquata, assembly GCA_013399475.1. NCBI lineage: Eukaryota > Metazoa > Chordata > Aves > Anseriformes > Anhimidae > Chauna > Chauna torquata. The sequence continues at coordinate 102,063 of VXAL01019416.1, read as the reverse complement.
ATAGTGTTTTTGCCTTTGTAAAGAAGCAGCAGCTCATAGTATTCTTTTATATGGGTTTGCGTGAGTATGTATATAAAAGAAAGAAAAATGTACTTTAATAACTGTTGGAATATCTTTTCAGCTTATTATTCTATTATGCAGTTTATATTTTATTTACTTAATAAGACCATGGAAGCCTGTGCCACAAATAAACACTTTCTTTTTACATGGAAGAAATATTCAAATAACTGCCTGAATTATAAAAACAGGTAAGTTTAATATAAACTGAAAAAATATGCTTATGTACAAATCTGAAATATACATAAATGAAAGTGTTATCTTAGGTTTTTAATAAAAAAAAAATTTTTAAATAAAATGGGAGCTTTGACTACATAGAAATATAATAAGAACTTCACAGTGTGACCTGTAGTTTTTACTGAAATGAATTAATGGATGGCATGCAGATGCCAAGATTAAAGAGAGTAGTAACAAAACATTAGTAAGCACTTTTAATGTAATTAATTTTTGATGTATTACAATTTTTAGCATATAATTATTTTTGAAGGAACTGCAGAGTAATACTGGATCACATGCTTATTCAACCTAGTTACTAAAGAATAAAATGTGACAATATTTTTAAATTCTGTTGCAGAATAATACTGTATTGTCTGTCACAGATAATGACGGCAAAATTTCTGTCATCTGATAATCAGTCATAGTGATTACCTAATAAAAGGCCAATTCTTGGTACTGTAAGATCCTATGGTCAGCCTAGAATCTAAGCAGGCATTGAAATGTGCTATATAAAGCACTTAGGCTTGCGGTGACCTTGAATCTGTTTCCTTATTGCTGGAGGCTGGGATCGTTCCATGGCTACATTCCCAGTCTGCATCAAGAAGCTGGTGGTAACATCAATCTTAAACACTGGTCTTTGAAACAATTTTTTTATGTTGGCCTTGAATAGGTCTAATAATTTTGCTTAATCACCTCTGTTTCTACACAAAAACTGGAATTTAGGCTGACTTCCCATCCTTCATTCTTGTGAAATCCAGCCGTAGGCTGCCATCAAATATCTAGAATCACGATTAGATAAAATATGTCAGATGCCCTGTGACACCCAATCATCTTTATTGTATAGAACTTCACTTTCAGCTTAGAGTAGAATAAATTCCGTTTGACTCAGAGGTCAGTACTCCTGAAGAAAAACGAGAGCTCTCATTTGCATATTTAAATATGCAAATTTGACATATTCAATTTGCATTATTTGTCTCCTAATGAGAATGACCTTTCCTGCTGAGTGGAAACAGCAGCTGAACTTGAGCATGTGAAAGTTGTGTTAGAATAAGGAATTCCAAATCTCTACCAAGATAGGTCAACCGTTTGCTTCTCTGAATACAAAATGATCACCATGATATTGAACCCTAGTCCCAGTGCTTCTTCATCTTTGGGAAATCCAGATTAAGTTCAGTATCTGAATTTTGCTGCTTGGATGTATCTCTTTTAACACTTCTTGCCTAGCACCCTTCCTATTCACCACTATTGACAAAGAACATCTAAACAGTTCTCCCACCATCAATGTGGGGCAGGTTAAAATTATTTTACATTGCGAAAATCAAAGGAAAGGGATTAAGTGAGTTGCTCAAGGCCACAAAGAGGCAGTAATTACGTCAGGACTGGAACCTCAGTTTCACCTTGCCTTTGGTCCTGTGTTCATACACATTAGATCAAGTTTCTTGTGATACTCAAATTGCATTGGAAAGAAGCCATGATCAATTTACAAAACAGCATTAGGATCACATAACCTGTGTTGTTCTACTTCGGTGAATGCCAAAGAAGGAAACGAGTCCTGTAGGTAGGCAGCTTATCTATAGACACATAATATCAGCATTATAGCCATCTTGTTACTAAACATTTAGTTATCCTTTGTACTGAAAAAAAAAAAAACGAGGTCAAATCGCCAGTATGCTTGCCTTCCTCTAAGGCTTTGTCTTTTCATCTGCATGCCTCAAAAATCAGCAGTAATATCACACCACATAAGTAATAGGTCTTAGAACTGGAACCACTCACATGTATGACTCAGGATTAATTAAAGAGTTGGGAATTCAAACAAACATCTTAGCATGGCTTATAACTAAGGGCATAGTTATACATTCTTGCTGTTGTTCCTTTTTCATTATGGGGCTGCAGGAGCCTCCCACCATAGATCAGGGCTCCATATTGCGAGGATTTATTTCAACACAATGAAAATATGGCACCTGCAGTTCTGAATTTACCACTGCTGATATAAGATGAAGAATAAAACCCTTCAGCTCATTTCTATAATCATCATATTCTACATGATACTAACACATACCTTCTTTTAAGTGTGTATTTTCCCATGATTATATAGAGGAATGGAGTGCAGTAGGTTTAACACTGCCACTCTGAAAGCATGGATTGTCCCAAAAATAGGTATCTTACCTTAGGCACCAGTAATTAAGGAGAAAATTCATACTGAGAAAGAAAATCCAAGCTGTACAGAACCAGCCAGTTCCCCAGATATACACATACATATATACATCCAGTTGTGTAGAGCTTTGTTCTTAATATTAGTTTACTTGTGAGTATACTATTTTTTGCAAAATTATTCAGAAGAACAAGAGACAAACCCTCTTATGATAAACACTGTAATTATACAAAAAAGGTTTTTGTAATCGTTCTTGTTTTCACCTGTCTTTCAAAACCTATTTCATATTGGGCACAGGTGCTAATACAGATGGGGGCAACAGAAGGACCAGCTGTACTTGCTAGAGTAATGAATTCTCATTTAAAGCAATATGGGAAATAACAGTCCCACCAGCAGGATACCCTGACACAATATGTTTTTGTAATCTGCTAATGGTGCAATTTCATAACTGATCTAGCCTGGTTGTAGCCTGTACTGCTATGGGAAGAGCAGTTCTCTTTCCTTTCCTGTTGCTGTCTACCTCTTTCCACAGCCAAATCAAAACACTAATCCAGGAAAAATAAAAGCTTGTTAGCTACATTTGGATCAAATCTTGGATTTGGTGGATTATGCCACAAGTCCTGGCGTTGGCATGACGATAAGGAAATGCATTACCAGGACAAGTGAGTGGCAGACTGATATCATCCTAAAGTAGCTACAAAACTGTGACCTTGAAAGATAGTGATTGCCTGAAAGGGCCGTTAGCAGATGTAGAAGTAGATTAGGGTGGTTTCCAGTGTCAGATATGTGCTAGACAGAAACGTGAGGTTATTCAAGTTCGTATGTGGGTGGTTTTGTTTCACTGCCCGTCCTTCGAGGGGGAGTCACTAACTAGGTATCTACAGTGCAGTTGTCTGCACCTAAGCCAATCCAGCAAAGTTCCTTCTTAAATCAGTGGAGACCAAACCATCTGGTTAATGGAGACTAAGGCACAGTCTATCTCATCCTAAAGCAGAAGTCTAAAATGGGTTAGATGAGTTTTCGTCTAAAAGTGACTATTCCTCTCCATTTGACTGTAAATAGAGAACAGGGTGGCTGGGTTTGCTGTAGATGCAAAGCCTCCCTTCCCTCTAAACTGAGGGAAAAGAACTCCGTCTTGTCTGTCAAAGCCAAATCAGTGTTGCTATTTTAAAGTACTTTGAGAGAATGGTCAGGGAGGAGATAACATTGTTAGGTTGGAATGTGCTAATGATGGTGGACGTCACAACATTCTGGATCGAAGGTAGTGGGGATACAGATTAAAACTGGTGATGATTACAAAATAATCCATGATGGCAGAAGTATTATTTTTAATTCACATAAATTCATTAATCTAGCTCTCAGCATAGTCACACTTGCATCAGCAAATCACAGGGCATTATCAAAAAATGACAGGGGTACAAACAGGCTGTCAGAAACTGTGGATGAAGGCATTACTGCTGAAAGAATGAAACAAGGTAGTTTATGAAAAAGCTCTTTCATAGAGCTCTTTGGAGTATGGAATTGATCAGACAGGTGTCCGTGCAATTTATAAGTAAAAAAAGCTTGACTGATGAAGCCTGTGTTTCTTTCTATGGACAACGAACCAGGATTCCTGTTCTTAAGGACCAAAAAAAAAAAAAAAAAAGGGGCTTAATATATACGGTAGCCCTCTTCCTAATAGAATTTGATCTACAACATGACGTACGTTAATTATCTGGATGTATCAAGAGGAATTTCACTTAGCCCTTCCAGGTAGTGATCTCAGAGACTTAAGATAGTGGGTATAACATCACAAAGGATGAGATAGCTATTTCTAAGCCAGTTTTACACATGAGAAAACTAAGATGGGATTCACCTCACTCAACAGCAAACATTTCTTCAGCTGGACTGGTCTCTCCAGACTCTCTTTATAGTCACTGTAGATTACACAGTGATTAATCTCATTCTAAAATAGATCATCACATCTAGGAGCTCCTTTTTCTCCCCCTTGAGTCAAGGGGGATGCTAGGTTAATTTGCTTAACTGCAAATGTTCACAGATAACTAAAGGTATCTGGGAAGATTCTCTCCTAAAGGCACACAGAGACTAAGGATCTAATCTTGGGGAAAAGCCTGAGAAGTTCAGATACTTTGATTTACTATTACATTTTACTCAAGGCCTTGGTGAACTCTCCGCTTTCTATTTAAACTGCAATAGATGCAAACCTCATATTTTGCTTCCATGCAGATAGAAAAAAGTCTTTAGCTAGAAATGTAGCATCCATTGCTACACTCTGGTTCTGGCTGGGCAAGCAGAGCTCCTGAACAAGAACTGTGTATTAAATTAATGCTATATTATAAACAATAACATTATACATTATAGGAACTGAGATTAAGATGCGGAATAGCAACCAACATGTATAAATTGATATTGTTACAGTATAAGTTACCAGATCCAAAGTTTGCTGTCATCCTGGAAAGACTTCCAAGTACTTCATTGTACCTTGACTCTGGTACATATCACATTTTGCATGTTTAACAACGCCTCCGGAATAATGGAGTAAGACTTCTGGCAATAGCTAAGAACACCCACTCAGCTAGAAAATGCTGCTGGAAATTAATTGTCCCTGAAAACAATTAATTTACACCACATGTAAAAAAGACGGTGTTAACAGTAGGATGAACAGTAACATTGCACATTACTATTGGTGCAATTGCTCCTATGAGTGGCATGATACTTATTCTTGCCAGTATTTTTACTTTTTATAGATAAACAAATAGGTGAAATGTGATTTTTAACAAAGTAATGATAACTGTCAATTTTAGGGGATTTGTTTGTTGAATTCATGCATTCATAAGTATCTACTCTTGAGTATCATTCCTACTTCGAAGCATTATTTTTTAAGGTTTCCCCATCAGAATTATTACAAATTAATTATTAAAAATTAATATGTTATCAAATTAAATGTTTTGTATGAAAAATTAATACAAAACAAAGGATGATCTTCAGAGAATAGAATTACAACTGATGTATTGAAGTTAAGCAATTAACAACAAAAAAAGGGGGGAAGAGGAAATGTCTCTTGTTAAATATTTACCTCTTTTCTGATGAAAAATGCCTTATAAATGACAATATAATACAAGTGTTCTTTAGGTAAGGTCAACTTTCAGCACAGAGTTAAGTCTCCCATAAAGACTTACATTTCTTGGCACAGAAACATTGGCTACATAAATTTCATACAGGAAATGCAAAGTGCCGTACTGTGGGAGTTTGATCTGCGATGCTATCTTGATTTGTAATCGTGTATTTTTCAACTGATGTGCACAAAGCACTAATTTGAAAGTTCATTTTAGTTGCAGCCTACCTTTTCCTTTTAATAACAAGAAAGTCTGAATATATTCCTTCAGTTATCCCTGTGTCACATATTAGATAATCTCTTTATAGTTTAAAACTAAAAATGATAATGGGTTGGGGAAATAGGTTTCTGCTTTCACCCATCATATCCATCTTTTTTATGCTTGTCTTTTGGATCATTTATCTAAATAATAACCTTTAGTACCCACTCCTTCCTTCCAGTGAACTAAAACACATTAATGATTAAAGTCAGTGAACACATCTTCTCCCTAATCTAGTTTTGCCTGCCGAGATTACCACTTTCAGGTCCTCCTTTTTTTTTTTTTTTAAAGCCAACTTGCAGAGCTACTCATATCACTACTTGCTAATTTCTTTCGATTCAAACAGCCTGGGTTAGCTTAAATAAACTGTAGATCTTTGTTAATGAGTATCGCCAGTCAGCACTGACTGAAAAGGACATTGATCTCACAGACTAAAAGACAGAAGTTACATGAAAAACTCAGCAAACAGCTTTCAGTCAGCAAATCTGTTGGGGCAACCTCAGAAAAGAGGAAGTAATAAGCACCTGCATTGGAAGGTGCTGCAGGTGTAACTTCTGCTGGCAAACCTGGAGATAAAGGAGGATGTATTTCAATGGTCTTAGTGTCAGAATGAGGGAAGATGACTCATTTTGTACCAAAGCAATGTGGAGAAGATAAATGACCAGTTCAGGGTCAGATAAAAAGATTGTGGAAATTCTGGAAGTGCCAGGACAGATATTTTTCTAGAGTACTTGTGTAGTTCAGTTTTCATCATGCCTGAATTAAGAAGCTGTAGGAGGACCTAGCTCTGAAACAAACAGACAAACAACAACAACAACAAAAACTGAGCAACAGGGACATGTCTTTAAAACATTAAGGAAATCATTTTTCTTACTGACAAATACCTTCTGAAATAGACGGAACTGAAGCACATTTGAAGAGCCAGCAACTTTGAGTACTGCCTTAAGACTTTGGAGAAAACGCATTCCTGAGGAAAAGTGTTCTTTCACAGAAAATCTCTCCCAGCAGCCCTTCCCTTTCATACAAGAACAAATTTCAGTTCTGCTGATCACAGCAGCGGCAGTATGACATGTGGGTGAACAATATCTCAAGTAGGCAGGTACCATGCTAGAAAGTCACAGCAGAGTCTTCAAGTAGCTTGCACTGTTCTGAGGCTCTTGCTGCTCAGAATAAATTCATTCTGGTTCTAAGCTCTCAGTCCGTACAGTCAAAAAAGGCTTTGGATGTAAAGGGATATTCTTACATGAAGCAGGTTGTTTTCTCTATTGATAAGAACAAAGAATGACCCTATGAAATCAGTCTAAATGTCTTTCTAGTGCTGCTTTGATATTTCCTGTGGTGATAAATAGCAAGATATTCTCAACAGTGGCAAATTACAAAAAAGCCAGTATCTACCTATGTGTATTATATAGTCACTAAATAACAATTTCATGACTTCTGGGAGGTGACCAGGAAAAATAGCAGACAGATGGCTAAAGGATGAGTATTCCACTCATTCTGCAAGAAAAAAAAGATAAAATTAAAAACAAATCCATGAATAGAATTGAATAACAAAGGAAGTCTGTTAACAAAGATTAGCTCAGCAGGAAGTAAAAATGTAGTGACAACAATTCTGTATGAAGTTTCATTTCCAGTGAATCATACCATTATGTTCAATTTCTTCTAAATGTGAAACCTGCCCTTACTGCTTGTTCTCTGCTGTGGGATCACTGTCAAAACAAAGAACAACTACAAAATGTTCCCTCGATTCAGAATTCCTGTTTGCTAAGTGACACTGACATGATGCAGAGATCTAAATGTGAAATTTGTAAAATGGAAAGTGGATTTCTCCTTTTTTTCATGTATTTAGATGACATGGGAAAGTTGGAAGAGTATATTTCAGGTTTTAAGAGCTTTTTATACTCTCATGAACAAGAAGACCATATTTACTAGGTACTGGAAGCCAAACTGGTAAATGTAAAACAATAATCCACAATGTTCTAGGATAGTGTCTGAAATGTTTGTCATTATTTATTTATTTAGATATGGCATCACTAAATTTGAATGATGAATTACTCTAAGCAGATTTTTAATTCTTTTGATATAACATTTTCTTGATTATTACATTTATATTTTCTCTGAAATATTGCTTTAATTCTTGGAAAGTATTTGTACTTCACAAACAGGTGATGATAATTCTATTTATATATTTTTTGCTACAGTAGCATGTCTATTTTCATCCAAGTTTTGGATTATATAGTTCAGCAAAATATGTGCTTTCCACATTTTCCTATGAGACATGAAGTGATGAAGAAGGCAAATATTGACATTTTCTTTCTTTGAAGAAATATGAAATTTCCCATTATTGGAAAGCTCTGTTGCCCTGAATGACAAATCACATGATGAAACAGAAGGAGGGTGCAAATCTTAGAGTTTTAAAAGCATCTAATATTTACTTGCATTATATTCAGATGTATTTATCTAGCATTCTGGCATGCTGCTGGAATAGTGTTATCCATAAATCTATAAATAGGATGCAAAATGCATGTGAGCTGTCTGTGCATGAATAAAGAGCAGACCAGCAATAAATTATAGCATAATATATAGTTTAAAATGTAGCAAAAAGAATGCCTTGACAAATCAACACAACATATTTTGTCACTGAGAGTGAAAGATTCATTACGCGTCAGCCTTGAGAAAGCTGGATTTCTGAAGCATGGGGTCATCTAGGACATATGATGTAATGAGAGAGTATGGAAACATGCACAGAATGGCAAAAATAATGTTCTGAATAATAACGCCATATTAAATTTTCAGCTAAAACTTAAGTCCTATCCAGTACTTCATTGTTGAAGAGAGGTCAGGAATGCAATGAGCAAGAACAAAATAATGAAAACCGACTTCCTACACATTTGCTCCCCAGAGGAGATTCAAGACTGATCCTCTTTTTGAAACCTGGTCATGTGCACTGGCTTTCATTTTTGTGGATTTTCTGGTGTCTATTGAAGTCTAAGTTTCATTTAGCTGAGAAACTCATTCCTCTACTCAGGCACCTATTTTCATGAAATTTGTGGATATTCAGCATCTTGGGGAACTGAACAGTATTTGGGATCTGCCAAACATGACTGAAACTCACCGCTACATTTCAAACTTGTTTGGAGGAGAGGACATAGACATGGGACCAGGCACATATACCCAGCAGATAGCATAAGCCTAGAGAAAGAAGGAAGGGAGGGAGGAAGGGAGGGAGGAGAAGAAGAGACTAAAAATAAGACCAAGCTGCCAATTGGTTTTCCTGCTGACAGCAGCAAAGTGCCATGGGACATTTAATTCCCTCTGATCACAGAAATGACAGACAAGTTGTCACCTGCTGTGCACACTGAGCCTGGCAGAGATGGGTGGATGTTGTCCCTGTGGTTCAGTCCCCCAGTCCCTCAGGAGTGGCATCACCACGTCCCAAGCACTGCCATTGAAGGAAATACCCCAGAGATTTTAGCAGCTTACATTGACGTTGTCTTTGGCATGCTCAGGAAAAGATGCCGGAGCTTGGCAGTGTAGGAACGTGTTTAAAATGGGGGACAGGACAGGTGGAGAAGGGCCCAGGGGCACTGGTGTCTCTTGGCTCATGTGGCATCGTGAGGTATTAGCAGCAGCCTCCCATTCGCTTCACAGGCGGTAGCGCCTTGCGACAGCAGTTATGAGGGAGGAATTGTTCCCTTCCCTTTTGTAATGATAGGATCAACCCTGTTATTTTCTTAATCACGAAAAATGAGAGGGTTTCTACGGATTTAGCGCCTTTGGCATGTGTTTTGAGCGGGCTGCCACACGCCCGAGGAGCCTCCGCAGCATCCGCCCGCCCGCCCCGCGCACCGACCCAGCAGGGGGCGCTGCTGCCCGAAATGGCGGCCGCGCGGCGGAAGCGAAGCTCGGCTCTTTCCCAAGATGGCGGCGCCCAGGCGCGGCGTGGCTGATGGGAGGATGAAGCGGGCGGCGGCAGCCGGCCGGGCTCGCCGCGGCGGCGGGAAGCTGGATAGGCTGCGGCTGGCGGTGCAGGAGTTCGTGCAGGCAGCCGGAGACCAGCCGTCGCTGCCCCTGCCGAAAGGGTCGGAGAGGCCGAGCCGAAGGAGCCGCCGGGACATGAAGAAGGAGAAGCGCAGGCTAAAGCGGAGCCGCCACCGCCTCCTCCGAGCCGGGGAGACGGGGAAGGCCCCTGTCGCTCCGGCCCGACTGGCTCCTGCCGACCGCCCCAAAGACCCAGCCTCGCCCGCCGCCCCTGGAAAGCAGCGGCCGGAGCCGCCGCGGCAGCAGAAGGCGGCGCGGCCGCCGGTGCAGGCCCCTCGCCCGGCCGCCGCCGCTTCGTCGCGGAAACGGGCCCTGCTGGAGGCCAACGAGGAGGAGGAGAAGGAGATCCGGCGCCTGGAGCGGCGGCTGGGGTTCGGCAAGCGCCGCAAGAAGAAGGGGGACACCGCGGCGGAGGAGCTGCCGCAGAGCTTCCTGCGGGACGGGCTGGGCTACGTGCTGGGCGCCCTGGGCTCCAGCGCCGGCCTCGCTGGGCTGTGCGGGGTTAGCGACGAGGAGGAGGCCCCGGAGCCGAGGGAGAGCGAGGAGGCCCCGGAGGAGGCAGAGGAGCTGGAGGACGCCTCTGACACCTCCGAAGGGGAAGATGTGGAGGAACGCTGGGAGAGCGAGAACTCGTCCCCCGAGGACAGCGGGGTGCCTGAGGCAGGCGAGCCCTCAGACCCGGAGGAGGAAGAGGAGGTAGGGCTTTGCCTCAAATAACGCAAACTTGCTTCTGAAAGTACCTTCTGCTACCTGAATGCAAAACAGGCTTTACATCACCTCTGATGTTTGCTGTGTAACCAGCATGTGGAGTGTTGTGGGTGGAAACAGTGCTGGGTCCGGCAACAGTGTTGACTTCTGAAGTCTGCCAACTCCTAGGGACAAACATTATGCATGAAAGGTGTGCTGGCACGTTGCACCCTAAAGCACAAAGCCGTGTTTGTATATACAAGGTCAGCAAATAAAATGAACAAACAAGTATCGCTATCCCAGCTTTGGAAGAACCAGATTAAGCAGCTCCACTAAGATCATAAAGAGTTTATGTTAAAATGAGTATCTGCTGGAAACTGGAGTGTTCCTTCTTCCAGATGATCCCAGGGGTTTTGCCTGTGTTAGGCTTTGTAGTGCAAGTGGAGGAGTGGAAGCTGAACAGGTCATTTAGCCACATGGCACCAAGTTCAAGTGTTAGTTTAAACTGTTAGATGAGGCTTTCATCTGTGGAGGTTTCTGTTGTCTGCCTAGATAAGACAAAGACCTAAGGTGTCAGTTCTAAGTAAAAATAACTTACATAAATTTCACGTGAAGGGGAGAGGTTTTTTTGCTGCTCTCAAGTTGATCATCATCAGTAACTTGTGGCATGCTTTTTTTTTCCTGAATGAATGTAGTTGTTCCTTTGGCATTAGTTATTGGACAGTAAAATGTATGCTTAACTGAAAGTCTGATATATTAAATAGATATGTGTGTTTATGTTCAAGTATTTAAAATACTAGTCTCATCTGCTATTTTATTGTTTTCTTGATAAGGGTCATGATCACAGTGCTACAAAGTACGTTCCCCCTCAAGTGAGAAAAGCTCAGGTGACACTAGATGACAAGAAGAGAGAAGAATTGGGAAGACTGAAGAAAATGGTGAATGGTCTTATTAATAGGTAATGTAATAAGGACAAGTAATTAATCTTTCTGGTTCTGTGCGACAGTGCCCATCATTCAAAGCAGAGTGGCATGGATGTGACTTTTGTCTTTGCAAACTGGTTTTAAGTTGGCAGTCATGTCTGCTATCCTTAATAATAATTATCTTTGTTGATAGAAATTCTTCAAAGTTAGTAGTTATAGAAGTTGAAAAACCTAGAAAATAAATTTAAGATTGGGCTGAATTCCACATGGCTGTTGACTGAAAGTGCCAGCTATAATTCTCTTAAGGTGTCAGTTGGAGTATGTCTATTTAAAAAAAAAAAAAAAAAACCTTGCAGTGTGAGATCCCCACTGTATCCCCCTCAAAATTAAATTTCTGTAACACTTCAATGAAGGAAGGGCAACTTTGTAGTACTTTAAAGCTTGAAGTACTGAAGAGTAGAAAAAGTAATTAGAACTTCTGTGCGTTTTTAATTTTAGAGTATCTTTAAAATAAGAAATCTGCTGACATTTTCTTTTATCTGTTATCTGTAAAATGTAGACTACAGTATACAGTTTGTTTACTTATTTAGAATTTACTATACCTGATATGTTACAAAAGTATGAAGGTAAGTGTTTTTGTACTTAGTTTTTCCAAAGACTGTGATGTGCTGTAGTTAAATCTGATCAGAAGCAGTTCAAAAAAAAAAAAGGCAAGTCTTTTTTTTTAATGAGACTGTTCAGTGTGACAGTAAGCACATTGACAATGTTTTGTAAATACTGCTGCTAATCTGTTTTTACATGTAAATACTTTCAAAAAAAAAAAGTTTTGGGGGGATTTGTTTTTATATTAGCAAACACAGCAAAATACAAAAAGTCCCTTTCATTCATCTTTTCGCTCCTTTTAGAGAAACTAGCTTTGGTTTATGAATAGGTTGCCTGTTGGATGAACTGAAAATTGTGGAAGTGTGCAGAGGCAAAACAGTGAGCATTGGATTTTGTTTCTCAATAGGTTGAGTGAACCAAATTTGTCCTCCATTAGTGGACAGCTGGAAGAGCTCTACATGGCTAATAGTAGAAAGGACATGAATGACACTCTAACAGATATTCTTATGAATGCTTGCGTTACTGCAGTTGCCATGCCTGCAAGACTGATGATGGAGCATGTCCTTTTGGTCAGCATTCTTCATCATACAGTAGGAATTGAGGTAATTCTTGTGGTTGGGACTAATTTTGTTAATACATAATGGGGAGTGTTTTTCTTGATGCTTTAGATTGCCTTTTCTGATTGTGTGTCACTAAATAGCATCTACACTTAAACTGTCTCTGTATTTGTAGCTTATTTGCTAGGTGTTCACAAGTGAACAGGACAGAGTGTTGCTTTATCTGACTAGTTAATTTTCTTCATGAATTACCCACTGGTCACTGTTATAAAACCATCACTTATTTCACTAAAATATTTCTGTATCCATTTATGATACTGAATTTTTTTAAGCTTCAGGTTTTCTCATCTTTAATTACACTAATCCATTTCTATTCTCTTGGGTATATGAGGACATCATTCATGAACCATGTGTATCCAGATAACGAAAATTCTGCAGTTACAGAAGTCCTTTCACATCAGTGGAAAAAGTCCCTTTGTTTTTTTTCTTAAAGCCCAATCATGCAGATCATTGGTGGAATTAGCTAGGTATATAAATGACTCCGAAATATCAAACACTTAAAGAAGCATGGCAACTTTCTCAGAGGTTGGGGTTTTTTTTGTTGTTTGTTTTATATTTTTAAGCCTAATGGATGATTGAGATGAAATATCTCTTGCTTAATATTAAGAAGAAGCTGAAACTACTGATGTCAAAGGAAAGATTTAGGCTAATTTCAGTGAAATTGAGGTGTTTTAGCACCATGTTTGCATCTAGTTACATTCTCATTCTACACCTCAGTGCAAAAACTCTCTTGATGCGAGTTCTTGTATTCAGGTCAATATATGACATCTCTGAAACTATATTAAATATCAGATGAATGCAATTACAGCAACTTTCCCTATGCAGCCTTGCAGTTAAACTTTCTGTTTTGTTCCTCTGCTGCTTGGAAGGCAGTTCTGAGTACAAATATCACGTAATATTGTAATACTGGCTTAAGAAGAGAAACCCAGTCTTTTTAAAAATTGAAATATACCAAAATACTTAGTAATAGACAGCTGATACCCAGACTGTCTTCCATACTAGTGACTATGTTATTCAATGTCTTTAAATCTGAGACTGTAGTATTTAAATATATTATACAGCCCCATTGTTTTTTTTCTGTAAAATCTAGAATATGCATTACACAAAAGTGCGGTAACACAACTGCATTTAAGATTGGTTTGATCAGTGCAAAAGTTGAGGTTCCAATGACTGTTTTGCATTTCTGCAATGTGATTGTTGGATAGTTTAAACCTAAGCTGTTTGAGGTTTGTCATGCAAGTCAGTGCTGCTGCCAGGACTTCTGGTTTCCTATTAAAACAAAAAAAAAACAGCAAATATTACCACTATAATAATGATGTGTGTGTGTCTTGTTTGAACCTTTGCAGTGTTCATTACCTCCCTATATTTTGGTATGCTTCTTAATTCCAGTCTTTAGCATTAGTTTTCTCCTCATAAACACAAAGATTCCAGGATTTTTCCCAACTGTACCTCTGGCAAATGGCTGAGTCTAATTCCCACTTCAAAATCAGCCTAAACTCATGCTCAGCAACCGTGAAAACNACAAAAATGGCTTTTTAAATAGTACTTGAATAATCTCCCGTGTCTAAGTTTAGTCAGCCATCAGCCAGCCTTCTGCAGAACAGTCTGGGAAAGATTTTCAGGCAAAGTCCTGTACTTAACAAAGAGATCATGGAATATTTAATGATTGTACAGATGAAATGAGTCATCATGACAAGTTTTTTTTTCCNTTGATCAGTGCAAAAGTTGAGGTTCCAATGACTGTTTTGCATTTCTGCAATGTGATTGTTGGATAGTTTAAACCTAAGCTGTTTGAGGTTTGTCATGCAAGTCAGTGCTGCTGCCAGGACTTCTGGTTTCCTATTAAAACAAAAAAAAAACCAGCAAATATTACCACTATAATAATGATGTGTGTGTGTCTTGTTTGAACCTTTGCAGTGTTCATTACCTCCCTATATTTTGGTATGCTTCTTAATTCCAGTCTTTAGCATTAGTTTTCTCCTCATAAACACAAAGATTCCAGGATTTTTCCCAACTGTACCTCTGGCAAATGGCTGAGTCTAATTCCCACTTCAAAATCAGCCTAAACTCATGCTCAGCAACCGTGAAAACTTGGTATGTCGGTGTTTTTTTTTTACCACCACCCCCCTCCCGCAGTATTTTGTTCTGGAATGCTAAACTGTTGCATTTGGTTTTGGACGTGCAGCTTTTACTGGATAAATGACTAGCAGTAACAGCATGCTAGCCTGACAGCTGGGAAGATGTGTCTATGAAAATTTTGTAAACAGATTTTGATATATGTGTACTATAATTTCGTAACATTTGCTTTTTCTGCACAGACTTTAAAAAGCAACTGGATGGCATATACGAGGTATAAATAACATACTTTAAGAAAATGTGACACTTAGAAATTAGATACTATTTGTATATGTACATGTAGCACCTCCATATTTGTTGAGAGGAACAACAATATTATTTATTCTAAATTAAAATTAATAATGGCAGTGCCTCAAGAACGAATGTTTTACAGTTGTCTGTAAAATCTACTAATGGTTAACTGCTGGATTGTTATTTTTTTCCTTAATGGAACTATTGCTAGGTCGGCGCTCACTTTTTGGAAGCAGTGGTGAAGAAATTTGATGAACTCTGTAAAAGTGATGTTGAAGGGAAAGAATGTGAAAATCTGCTTGCCTTGATTGCCCATCTGTATAACTTCCATGTAGTTCATTCCCTGCTGATCTTTGATATTCTGAAGAAGCTTGTTAGCACTTTCACTGAAAAAGATATTGAGCTGATTTTGTTTCTCCTGAAAAACGTGGGCTTTTCCTTAAGAAAAGACGATGCATTGGCTTTGAAGGACCTCATCAGTGAAGCCCAGAGCAAAGCAAACGCAGCAGAGAAGAAACTTAAGGATCAGACTAGGGTATGTGTGTATTAAGTATTTTCTTTCCTGAATTGACCTTGCTAAGTACTTGAGTACATGTGTTAACTTACCAAAATGTCTTCTGTTGTACTCTAGGTTCTAAGTTACCATTAGAGTTCAGTCATTGCATTGTTATTTACTTTCTTCTTGTCTGTCTTTCTCCATTAGTTCTTAGGACACAGACACCAAAATACTTGCAACTGGTGAAACTTAGAGCTCTTGCGTGTGTTATGCAATGGATGATTCTTTTGTTTCATTGTACTTTGTACACTTCAACAAATGGTCACCGGGTCTTGGTGTTTAGTAGATAAAGCTTTGAACTGAAACTTGAATGCAAACGAATACAATAGGA
>VXAL01019416.1:66568-82429 GCA_013399475.1 Chauna torquata | reverse complement strand
AAGTTTTGGGATTGTAAGTTCTGCTCTTAAAATTTTCAAAATGTTGGACTCATGCCCTTCGTAAGAGCTATTATTATCATAATATTACAATATATTTTTTTTTTCTTATCCTATGCAATTGTAACTGTGGAATTGCAAAAGTAACTTTTTACATGAAGTGGAAGAAGAGACTTGACTTAAAGTAGATTTGATAGTTTGGATTATTACACATAGTGTTGTCTGTCCATGAGTGGCATATATCTAAGCTGATTCTAAAAGTAGTTTGCTGAGATGGTCCTGGTCACATATTTTAGGGAAGCACTTCTTAAAAATAATTGGCAAAATTAAACTAGGTTTCCCTCGTTGAAAAAGCTCCTGATGATACCTATGCCTCTATTGGACAAAAAGTTCAGGACATTTTGATTCGTGCTTCAGTTTACTGGAGATTTTTATTAACGGTCATATTAGGGGCTGCACAGAATTAGCTCTCAAAGCATTTTTTTTTTTCCAGGTGAGTTCAAAGATAATGGAGCTTGCTCGTAAGCAGAGAATGAACACCGATATCAGGAGAAGTATTTTTTGTGTATTGATGACAAGTGAAGACTTTCTGGATGCCTTTGAAAAACTTCTGAAGTAAGTACTGGCTAGGTCAGAAGAAAGCCTGGAACGAAAAACAGTATTAGCTGGGTAGGAAGAATAACGTTGCTAGTCTGGACATAAGAGCATTTAGTTGATAGTACAATCAAAGAAGTGAGTAACTAGGGATCCACATGAGGGTGGAGTGAAATGGTAGGAGGGGGACCAAGCCCCTGACATAAGGACTAGTAGGGGTCAGGCAGAACTGACTGGCAGCCAGAGGAAATAAGTAGCTCCTGCTACTGTAATTTGTGTCTGGAACTCTGACTTACAGCATCTTTTGATTTACGGAGCCTATATGTTTTTGTATTGAAGATGTGAATCCCAGTCTGTTGCAGGCTTGCTTCCTCATAGAGACAACCCAGAAGCCACTTTAGAACATCTTCAGTTTTTGTGGCTGGGTTTCCACACTGCTGCCACTTCCTTTACTTCTTGCCACTCCTTGCCACCTTGTGTGTCTCTGTCCGTACTTGCAGAACCTGGTAGCCTTCTAGCACCTCAGTCACTCTCCTGCAGAATTTATTAGCTTTGGACTTGCTCCAGGGTCCCATATCATGTTAAGACTGGTTTCCTCAACACTTGGCAAACAGCTCTTCAGAAGAATATGTGATCAGGGAAGAGATCAAACTAAGTTAGTCTCTTTATTTGTCAGAATATTAATTGCAAGTCTGTAGTAACTGGGAGGGGAGAGATCAGGTCTGAACTTTCCCGTTGCAGCCTTGTAATTCAAAGGAATTGTTTTACCCCAATGGCATGCAATTATTTAATTTGCTAACTAAACCAAAACAGACTCTGTAATAAAGTCAACTAATATTTGATTAAATGCTACTTCTGCAAAACACAGCTTGGATTTAAGACTGTGATGGAGTCATTCCAATATCTTAATATGGCCTGTTCAGTTAAAAGAAATTAGCTGCTGCTGCTGCAGTTCTTGCCAAGGCCTGGTAGCTCAATTTGCAAATTGATCCTTGACTCTCATCTGTGCTATTTAAACTAGTATACAAATCTGTATACATACAGGCTTGGCAGAAAAACTGTGTCTGCAGGCTGCCTGGTATGTCTTGATACTGATTTTTACGCAGCAAATGCAGAGAGAGAGAGGAAGACTCTAAAATCTGTCCACATCTGGCAGAGTATAATGGAAAGTACACAGAATTGTCAGTGAAGGAATTAACTTTAATGTGAACATGCTTTCCGGAGTGTGTGGGAATTTGTATTCATATGTTTGATGTCAGTCTCTTGAGGAAGAGCATGAGAAATACATAGGCATACTTTAATTGTGCGTGTTGATTCATCTGCTGCTAAGTCTCTGCCAGAGTTGAGGTGTGGTTAAATGGTAATTTAAACTATTTTAACTTCAGACTGCCGTAGCTTGTGTATCTTTCTCTTTCTTTCATGAAAAGCAAGTCATCAGTTTGTAGCCAGAACACCTCCGAGAAGTGGCTCAACTTGTGCTGTAGAAAGTATCAGTGCACGGGGAGAGTTGCGAACGTGACTGGAGACAGTGAGACATGATCCGTTTCATCATCTGAAGGGCTGCAGCTGCCTACTAATCCACATATTCACACTAGAAGGGGGATGAATGCTTTTTAAATTTCATGGAGAAGCAATTTTTTAAGCTATTTCATAGAGATGAAGAACTTGAGAAACTTTACATCTCACAAAAAATTGAAACAGTGGTAGAAGTCTTAGGTATGCTATTGTAGTGTGTTGTGTAATTCAGGATAGTGAGTATGTGATTGTATCTACTGTAGTCATTTGAATTGACTTTTAAAATGTGATATTGAATGTTGCTGGTTTTAATCTAAAGCCAGTGATAGTCTTGGGCTGCAGCTGATGATAACTAACCTACTTGGAGGCAGGCTTCTGCTGCTGATAAATAACCTGCTTCAGAGGCAGTTATTCCATATACGGAGGGAAGTTTTTAAAGTGATTGAGACATGCAAGTCCATGGGGGTGTTGTACCTCCTGAATGATTTAATAGGTGAGGTGGTTGCAGCTTCTTTATCTACAATTATCAGGCTTATGAAGTCTGTACAGCTTTATGGTGAAGTTCAGCAGTGAAAGACAATCCCAACACTTTAATTTCAGATGTTTAGGAATATCAGCTCTGAAAAGAGAAAATACTGCTAGGTCTGTGAGGAGGTGAAGGTAAGAACAAAACTGAACATCAAAATGCTGCTTTACTTGGTTATAACTGTCTGGCAACATAAATATTTCCAAAATAAGTAGGTCATGTTAGAAGTGATGATGAACAAGGAAAAGGAGGGTGTACCAAATTGGTGATTGTAGTGTAACTTCACAAGTTATCTATTAGATGTATGCCAGAGAGCTGAGAACCTGTGTATTTTCTGAAAAAACTTTTGTTGGTCTGTGACTAACTCAGACTTTGGCTGATGGGTGGGCAAGTGAATGATATCACAGACCTAGCACTTACAGTGCTCTTTTCTTTTGGGGAACCAGACTTATGAACAGATTTCACCACTCATTAGTGATCAGCCTAGAAATCATCCCAGATTTTCCTACTGTAAAACCTTAAATTCTATTTTTTGGCTGAATGACTCTGTTATGTGTCTATGATCAAATGCAATGGCAGATGTCTGAAGGGGTGTGCAACCAATGGATGTTAGACTCGAGCTATGGCAAGCTGTACTCTGCAGACTGTAGAGCAAGTTCCAGTGGGGTCGAACTTAGTTAGAAAATACGTTTGAGTTATACTAATGCCATATGAAACTTGAGCTTGAAGCAATGAAAATAATTTTGTTTGACATTTTGCAGATTATAATATTAAGCATTCTTCATTTTAATTGGTTTTAATGCTGCCAAGTGTTTGACAGCCCTGGAAGCTGAATTGTATTATTCACAGAACAGGTGCATTGTGAGTTAGTTACTATTCCTTGCCAAAGTGCCTCAGCCCTGTTCTAGAGTGGTCAAATGTTCAAGTGGGAAAGCTATTCTGTCCTTGGCCTTTATGCCAAGAGACAGCCAGCATAAGTATTTATTGATTCTCTTCAGGTGGTGTTTTTTTGTTTTGTTTTGTTGTCCAAGCAGTTCTTGTCTCACTGTTTATCCTCTGTATTGGTACACCAAGTCGTAGTGCTTGCTGCAGTACTGCTGCTTTCAAAGGTGCGAATAATGATACACTCCATGATGACAGGGTCGTCTCCTCTGTTTTCCTTTGTGGAGAGCTACAAACGTGGAGTGGGCTATTTCTCCCTTTCCAGGCAGTAATTATACTTGTATTGTTTGGCCTCTGTCTGTCGTGGTCTGGTTTTTACAACCACTTCTTTAACACCGCTAATGCTGTAGCATTTCCATATTGCCATGCTGGGCTGCTGATTTAGCCCACAGTCTTAGGGGGTCTGATTCCATTCAGTGTTGTAAGGACTTTAAGAACTTCCTAACAACTAGAAGTGAATGCGATTGTTTTTTGTTTTTTTTTAAGGTATTCAAAATGTTGACTTGTAGCTCTTACTTAGTGACAGTCATTTTTTTCTTTACTAAACTATTTTTATTCTCCTTTCTAAATTTTAGGCTTGGACTGAAAGATCAACAGGAGAGAGAAATTGTTCATGTTACCCTTTATTGCTGCTTACAGGAGAAGAAATATAACCCCTTCTATGCATTTTTGGCTAGCAAGTTTTGTGAATATCAAAGACGATTTCAGGTGAAGAAAGATGTGTTTCTAGTTTTAGCACCATTATTATGGTTAGAAAGACAGTTATTAAATACCTGAGAGTAGATGCATGCCTGTTGAGATCTCATGATCTTGGGGAAAAATTCTCCTGGTATACCTGTGCATTAGGTATACTCAGTGTCAGATCTGAGCAGGAAACGATGTAACTTCTGTAGAAGGTTTGCTTTCTTCTGTTTCACACATTTTAAAAAGAATTGAGCAGTCTGATCAAACATTACCTGATTAATAGAGGGCTCGTAAGGAATAGAAGGTCAGAAGGTTTTGTTATTTCTCACTTATCACTTAAACAGTCACTTGATTTGCAGGTTTTGTTTGTTTGTTTGTTTGTTTTTCCTTTGACACCTAGATGACGTTTCAGTTTAGTATTTGGGACAAAATCAGAGATTTGGGAAACCTGTCAGCCACTGCCATCTCCAACTTGGTTTCACTGTTGGCTCACTTACTACGGACAAAATCATTGCCACTTTCAGTTCTCAAGGTTGGTATGTTTTCTTTTCAAAATATTTGTGCTCTCCTTGCATTTGCAAGTTCTGTGGAAAATGTAATTCGCTGTTACTTAGCTGGTGCTTTACCTGTTCGTTGTCATGAGCAAAGATGAAACTTGTTCTAAATTACCAGATTAATCTCATCGACTACAGTAACGCTATCCTTTGGGGAAAAGGGACCCTGGGGTGGCGCAAGCATACAGAATTCCTGGAGAACGTGATGTAGAAACATCCTTGTACAGTAACATCAAGTAATCCATTGAGCCTAGTCAGGCTTGAGTAACTATCTTGCCACCGTCTGTGTTAGATCCTAGGTGGCTTCTGCACAATACCTAGGGTTCTTCTGTGCCAAACTACCCTATGGTCCGTAATTCATGGGGGTTACTTCTGCTGTACTAACAAAAGCCAGGGAACCAGCATGGACTAGGTGCTGCTCCCAAACCAAGAAACTGACTTGGTGCTGGTGATTTGGATGTCTCATGACTGTTGCCAAAGGCAGTGTTGATGAAACCCCACTACATCTACAGAGATTTTAATAGTTTGGCTACCCTGTACAAATCTAGATGTGGAACAGTTGTAGGATTGCTATTTTCTTTAGAGCATCCAGGGTTGGAACTGAGGTACCTTCATTAGCAGGCTTTGTCAGTGGATGTTGTACCGTGCATTTTAGCTGATGTTGGTTTTTATTAGACCAAAAATTTCAGAAGGAGAAGTCCATAGAAATTATTTAGAAGAACTGAGATGTGTTAAATAGGCAATATTATGGATTGTCCTAAGTACTTCTGAAGTATTTATCTAATTGAATAATTATATCTTTGTATGCTGGCAGTACTGGACAGGGTATTCCTTAGAAACTTCACTTCTTCCTTATTGATTGGCTTTGAAGAGACAGTGTTCTTAGCTAATTTTTCTGTGCCAAACTTCAGACTTGGTATATATGGGAGTCCAGCTAGTGTGCTAAAAGCTGTTTATTGTAAAGAGCATTCAGTTGTTTGAAATACCTGAGTTAATCTAATTCTCTCCATTCTAAACCAGGTAATTGAATTCAGTGAACTAGATAAACCCAAAGTCCGTTTCTTGCGACAAGTATTAAGCATGCTGTTAATCAAAACAGATGCTGAAGATGTTAGTGATATCTTTGGGAGGTAAGTGACTGGAGAGATCTCCAGAGAATCCTTCATTAGTAGTAATTAGAAAGAGATAAGAAGTTTGCCTATTTTGCTTGGAATTATACACTGCCTTTTCCAAAGACTAGACATCCGTCCCTTAAAAAGCAACCTTTCCTGGGTGAAGCTGGGGGTAGGCCAGCAGGCAGATATCATTTGTTTGTTAGTACAGGTTCTGATCTAGATACAGCTGTGGAAAGTGTTATATACAAAATAAGGCTTTCAGATATTCAGCATATTGCTTTGGTCATAGGATTTTCATGAGCAGAGCTCTGTAATTACCTGCATTCCTTATTGCTTACCATCTGTGTACAGTGAGATTCACTCTCAAAGCGGTCTCTGCTGGTAGATTTCTTTAGTAGTACTTCATTTTTTTTTTTTTTCTTCTTACACTACTGAGGGAAAGGTTTTGTTTTTATTTTTTAAACTAATATTGTGTGGATGATCTTGGTTTTATACATGCAACAGGGAACCTTTCTTAGATCCTTCTCCACAGCAATCAAAAGCCATATATTCTATTGAAGGGGCTAATATGTTGTCCTGATGCTTCTGTTTTGTTTAATCCACTACAAGCTGTAAATATATCTGTAAACATCCTTGAGTTCTATGAAGTATTACAGAGTTCATTGGACTCATCCCTATGGGTTTCTTGTGACCCATGTAAAATTGAGTTCCAGTGTTTCTGTTGTAGCAGAGACAGCTGTAATTTGCAGCTTACTCCAGGAAGAAAGTTGTGTTGCACTTGCAATGTCACATAAAGCTGGGGGGGAAATGTTGTTTCGACGATTATGCTATAACACAAGGAAGTTCAAACATGGTGTTTGCCTTGTTTTTTTTTCTGTCATGTAATTGTTTACATAAAGCAGGTCTAATACTCTAATATTCCATTTTATTGCAGAGGACCAATTGTATGTTGAGTGTGTCTGGCCTGTTTGCCAAATCAGTGTAGACATGCTGTTGATTTGAAAGCCTCTTCAGAAAATCACCTTTTATAGGTTGAATTTTTTTAACAGCTCTATTTGAAAATGTTGCAGAAAAAAATACAGAAACTTTTGAAACAGTAGAATTCTAATACTGTTTTTTGATCTGTGTTTTTACAGGATATCTGACAACCCCAGACTAGGAATGCTACGGGAAGGCCTGAAACTTTTCCTTACCCACTTCTTACTGAAAAATGTACAAGTCCAAAAGAGTGATGAAGAAGCTAGCTTATTAAAAGAAAGAGTTGAACTAGCAAGCAGGGCTTTGCAAGCAAAAGAATCCAAATTCAAACTATAGTTCTGCTTCTCAAATGAAATATATGGAAAAACTAGGTTTGCATGAATATGCAAAGCTTTGTTGGTCTTTCAGACCTAAATAACTGGGGATGAGGAGAGCCTTGTTACTGTAAAGGATCCATTTTTTTGATGGAAATGGTTGCTCTGCTCAGGATACTAGTTACAGGTTTAATCAAAGGTGGTACGAGGCCTTTCTGAAGAAAAGGAGAATGTTTTTTTGCCATGTCCTTTTAAGTATGGGTAGTTTGTGCAAATTAGTATCTGGAGAAGAGGTTGAATTTCTCTTATGTCGTACTCCCAGTTGGAAGTCGTGTTCAGCATTGCGTATTCCAGCCTTTTTTTTTAAATAAAAAAAGTGTCAACTGTTTGTTAAAGAATCAGCCTTGACAAAAGGCTTTTAATTATTAGTCAGTGCACTTGCCTGAAGGAATGGGCCACTAGATGGCATAAATACTGGTGAGTCAGTTTCGGAAGAAACCAACTTTTTTCTTAAAGTGTTGAATCAGCTAATTCTGTGAATTGTTACAATAAAAAAACTTGAAGATCTGACTCTGCCCAGTTATGTTGGGTTTAAAGATCACAGCAGAGTTTTATGCTCTTTTAACCTGTTTTTCTCAGCTTTAAAATTGGAATTACTAGTCTTACCACTTGTGATAATCAGATTTTCTAGTCATAAAGAATAATATCAGTATCTGTCTCTTACTAAGAGAATACCTTCTGTAAGGATTTGCTTCTACTTCCCATTCAGATGTCTTAAAAAAAAAAAAATCATGTACGTTTCTTTGTATAACAGCTTCTTTTGTCACCTTACAACTACACATTAAACTGATTTTCTAAAGGGTTTTGCTGTTTGTGTTGTCTTTATTCTAGCTGGTTAGCCAGCAAGGGAGTGACCTTAAATGTAGGGGGCACTTCCTAGTTTGCAGTATGTACTGCATCTGCACAATTTACCTGTACTGGGGATGCCAGCCCTATTTCTGTAACCAGGCTTGTCCTCTGTGTTCTGTAGTCCGGTCAGTTTTATGGTGCCTCCTAATTGCATTTAATGCCAATTGATCTCCTTCTTTGGATCTGTCTTCAGATCCAGCTTTGCTCCCGGAAGGCAATCCACCAGAAAATTTGAGTTCTGCAGCAAAAGAGCTGGCCAAGATTTTTTTTTTTTTTTTTTAAATCAGAGTTGAATATGGAATACTTTGCTTGCTTGGTTGTATGAGTAACGCTTTCAGGAAGAGGAGTGCTTCTCCCAGCAGCAAGGGAGCTGTTTTTCAGGCCTTTCCCGTTTTGGGGAGGGCAAGTTGTATGAAACAAAAGTATCCTGGGATCAGAGACCCAGTTTTGAAATCCCAGGTTATGTTTGCGCTTAACTAACACACGAGATTACTAAAAATGAACAAAGCAAGATGCTTTCTTCCGCTTCTTTCAGACTGCTGGCAGCGTTAAGCCAAGAAAACTGGATATTTTTGTTCAGTTGGGTCTTACATGCAACAGATGGAAGCGGAAAAATACTTCATTAAAATCTTTCTAAAATCCATACCATTTAGCACAAGTACGGGCAGCAGAAGTGACACTATATTTTGTTGGACTGTCTGTGACACAAAAGTCACAACATTGAAGAATACGTAAACAGAACCTTTACAAACAACCATGCCAAACCTCCTGGTTTAGTTTTGGAGACTGGACTTGGGAGAAAATCTGTGCAAGCCTCTAGAAATTCTGGCTGCTGTGGAATTTTGCAATCTAGGCAAGTAAAAATCACTCCCCCTGGACTGCAGCAGCCACCTAATTAATTACCTTTTTTTTGCAGGGATTGAGGGAGACCCGGCATTTCAACGTGCTTGTGGTTTAATAATATATAAATGGAAACGCATTGCTCCAACTGGGAGGTTGAGGCAACTTTGTTCGTAAAGACAAATCTTGAGACATCTTCCTTAAATCCAGTGCAGCAGGCTGTCAGTGCCTCGTCCCAGTGCTTCGCTTGGTGATCGGAGTTGACCACCCTTTGCCCATGGAAATACTGCCTAGTGTTTTATGGGTCTGCGTCTATTCACTTGCTGCAGCTGCCTGAGGCAGTGCGATGCAGGTGTTGCTATGCAGTTAGAGGAGATGGTTTTAACCTTAGAGTCTAAAATTACAATTCCTATTTTTTTTAAACTGACTTGCATTATTATTTATTCCAAACAGCTAGTGCATTTTGTTCTAACTCACAGTCAATTATTACAGTTATTGCTTTGTTTCCAAAGGAAGCAGATTTTACCTGCCTGCAGCTTTTACATTTGTCACATTTATGCATAAACATAAATTTTTTTGAAAAATTAAATTTCCATGGAAAGCAGCCAAAACGCGCTGCCAGTCCACAGTGCAGTAGTCGTGGTGCAAGGACAGTTGCTGGGGGAGGTTTGGTGTAAGTCACACAATGTCACTGTGATTCAGGGAGGGAAAAACTGTGAAACAGACATTTGACGATTTTACGATGAACGTGGATTCCTGACTCCTGGATGTAGCCATTCCTGACATTGTTTTCTGTGGTCCGACTGGCCAATCTGCCACTGGCGGAGGTGGGAGGCAGGCCAGTTTGCTATTTATGTACATACTCATCTGCAGGCTGTCACTTCTGGGGTCTGGTCGCATCCCAAGGTATGTAAGGCACACGTGAAAAAGAAAGCTGAGATGACTACACTTTTTTTAAACCCTAGAGAAAAAACTCAGCACCAGCAAAGCCAGCCCTGCCAGCACGTCTCCTCTACAGCAGGGCTGTCGGTGCTGTAAGGTCTGCCTGTAGCGGCAGCAAGCACAGATGCTGGCAAGCGGCTTCCTGCAAAACTGCACACCAAGCACTAACTGCCGGCGGAGGCTGCTGGAGAAGGTACGACGGCTTTGACACTTTCTGCTTTGTCTACCACGGAATAAATGTTCAGTAGCACACATGCAAAACACGGCTTGCAGAGATTTCTTCCTGCTAGCCAAAGTCAAAACTCTGTAAGAAATGTTCCCTGACTGTTCCGGTAAGGAAGACGCTACTTAAAGCATCTAAAATCTTTCCAAAAAGTAGTTGGGGGGGGAGGTTAGTGCTTCATGAGCTGAAAAGGGCTTTGAATTGATAAAAATACCCTACACTGGAAAACCAAGCAGCTACAGTTACAGCACTAAGCCTCACACGTGACGAGCTAGTGGAAAATACAGTGGGATTTGCTTTAGATACATTTAACTACAAGCCGGATGCTTGATTTTTTCAGCTATAAGGCAGAAAATTTCAATTCCCACTTTAAACAAAGTAGTAGTATCCCCTCATAGCTATTATCACAGTTTCAATTTTTGTTTTCTTTTAAGCTGACCAATGATGTTTTTAGCTTTCTCTGGTTTTTGTATCAAAATTAACAGGGCAGTAAAGTCTGGTTTTTAGCTTTGGCCAGAGTGTGACGCTGATAAATCATACGCAAGTCCTTTTGGCAGAGTTTTAGCACCGCACCTGAATGGTCCAAGTTTCTGCAGGGCTTTTTAACTTTACATTTTTCCATTGTCCCGCACGACGGGGATGAGGAGTTGATATCAGTGGTGCTCTGAAAGCGCAAACCAAGCAGGTCTGCCCTGCCGCGCATTAGCAAAGGTGTGCAACTCAATACTGTGCTTAAAGCACATCTGGGATCGTTTGATTTGCATTGTTCTGCAAGTGAACTTTGCACGCTGAAACTCACAGCCTGGGAGCAGCGCAGTGCCGAATGTGCGCGACAGTGCTTTCAACTTCATAAATACACAAGTGTCAACTCCAGCGCTCGGGCTTCTTGTTGCACTGAGGGGAACGCAGCTCGGTGCCTGGCCAAGTCCCTCGTGCCTGGGAATCAGCGCGCGATCTTTTCCTGCAGCACACAAAGCAATTTCAAGCCTTTGTTTTGATGAGACAGTTTGATCCGTGGGGTCACTTTTCCAAAGGCGTGGTGGAGCACTTTTACCTAAGACTTTTTGAATTGGACTGATTTCAGGAAATTGTAGGTAGAGATGTGACTCTTTTACCATCTGCCACTTCTTGTGATTTCATCTCCTGGAGGAACTTTACTTTGCCCTGCAGTAAAGCTTAGTTTACCGTGAGGCCCGCAGGCGTACAAATCACAGCTGCCCACAGAAAACAGCTGCGCTATCGTCAAGTTCTGGGGCAATCTGCAGCCTCACTTTAGAAGTTGGTGAATTACAGTAGCCTTCCACTAGTTTAGATGCATGCACAATTCAGAATCAGATATCCCATGGCTTCTCTAATAACACTTTAAGGAAATGAAATGAGCATCTATCGAGAATAAATATAGAAAGAGCCAGCTGGCACCAAACACTTCTTAAAACTTGTGGGCTTGGACAAAACGCTTAGTTCACACACCAAAACCAGCATGTGAATGGAAGACTTTAAAGTGAATACACCCAAAAATAACAAAGAAACGCGATGTAATTAGAACGAGAGGTACGCAGTAAATTTGCAAATAGAGGCCCTTTATGAACAGTTCTGTTAAAGTCCTCTGTCAGTAGCAATGAAATGGCTGTTTCATTCTCATATAGGACAGATTTCCAGGCATGGCACAGTTTTCATTAAAAATTCCACTATGAACCTCTTAGCGTTACGACGGTAGGAGTGTCTTCAAGCCTCCCATGGGTGTGCAGGCACACACAGCCCCGGCACGAAATACCAGGAGCGTTGTCAGGGGGCAGGGAGCCACACCGCAGGAGCAGCCTTCGGTTACGGCCAGGGGATGGAGCAACGCGTGTTTGTACCGTAGGAGACGAGAAGTCTAGATATGCCCAGTGATACCTCGGGGAGGGGAGTCACCTTGCTCATTTTCTAGGCTTGCATTTTATGCACAAAATCATCTCTCCTCCTCAGCCAAAGCCTTCGATTCTGGACGGATCTTTTTTCTTAATCTGTAGTTCAATATAACCTTAAAGAGTTGACTAGATGATGTTCACTTTTCAAATTTCCCTGCATAGACGGTTTGTTCAGATGAAGATGAAACTTCATCTGAAGCCTGTTGGTCTCTTGATGATTTTTGCTATGCCAAAGATCACACAGGCACTGTGCAGCACAGATTAGGAAGAGGTACACAAGGGCATAAAAAGCAAACGTGAATCATTGGTGTTGCCTACAAGGATAAAAGCTGCTGAGAGTGGCTCTAGGGAGCTCTTCGCCAGAGCTTCCCCTGCCCAAGTGGTTTCCTCTGGGAACAGCAGACAACAGCCAGGCTTGAAAGCTGCTGCAGGTTTGAATCAGTTTGGTTTTCTTGTCTGTGGTCTGAAAGCAACGCAGCGTCAGCTCCAGAGAGACACCAGACCCAGCGATGTTTCTTGGACTGTCCTTCTCTTGTGAAACGTTACACCAGGTCTGTGAGCTCAAAGGAGCTCGCTGCTAAGGGCTAGAGAAGCAAATCTTTATTCCTGGCTAGATTTTGTCACCCTCACGGATGCTGAGTAACACTTTCCCCAAAATGGCTTCTCCAGGGAGGAGCAGGGGCTGCCCAGAGGCTGAAGTAGAGCTCTCTGAGGCACAGTAAGTTTTTCAATATTATCCCATATTCCCCAGCTGCTAAAAGCAGGAAGTTCTGGACGAGTCAAGGAGTGGGTATTTCAGGTATTTTTCCATTTTCTCGCTGATAAAAGAGCTTCCTCCCTCCCATCCCCAAAGCAAACAGCACCCCTGAGGATCTGTAGCAATGAAAGAGGCATTCTCTCCGGACAGCTTAGAAGTCAGCAGAAGAGAAGACCTTTTTCATGAAGCTACCAGCACACTGCCAGGAGCTCCCGGGTGATCCAGCCCCAGCTCTGCACACCCAGACTGGCCGTCCCATCTAACGTGCCTCCATGGGCCCTGCAGGCTGAAGGTCTCTCTCCTGCCCCAAAACCTCCTTCATGGCTTTCTATCACGTGAAACCTGCGTTACCCTGACCAGCACCTGCATATGGGCTGAGGAATGAAAATGTGGATAAAATTTATAAGTTTTATTACAACAAACTCTATACTCACACAGCTGTTATTCCAGCTCCACCATAGTTACTGATACCGGCCGTGATCATTTCAGCAGAGTTTTGCAAGACACGTCAAAAGGTGAAAAATCTGGGGAGACCGATTGGTTAATGAAGTGGAGGCCAAAGAAAGGTGAAGTTACTGGCCCCTTTTGTCTCAGCAAGCTATCTGCAGAATGGAGCTCAGTGCCGTGATGCTCTGGGCAGCACCACGGAGGCAGCAGATCTCTGCCTCGCGTCACCTGAACTCAGATGTAGCTTACAAATCCTCAGCCTCAGGCAGGCAGGCACTTAAGAAAAGGTGGGGGCTAACAGCATGGGAGGAGAGAAGGGAGGAAAGAAAACCCCTGAAGGAGGGCAAGAGCTCGAGCTGGGAAGAGAGAACGAGGCAGCAGAGACAGCAGGAGCCACTGGCTCACACTGCTGGATTGCTGTCTTAATTATCCCTGGCAAAAGAACAGTGATTAACATCACTGACTGTGGACAACCTTTATGTAATTACTCATTAACATTTCTAAAATTGCACCTAGCTGCTGCTGCAATACATGCTTTATAGATTCATCATGTTTAAGCCCAGAACAAATCATTAGATCATCTGTGCAGAGCTCCGTGCATCGCCACCGCTATTACACTGCAGAAATTAGCACCGGAGGCTCAGCGATGTGTGCTTGGCTTCTCCAGAAGGGGCATCCAGGGATACCGAGCGATGGACCAACCTGCCCCATTCCGTGAGATGTTGTTCCAAATTGCGATCATCCCCATGCCCCATGCCCAGGTTAAAATCTGTGCTGGCTGCCTTCGATTTGTGTTTATGGAAGTCGCACCCGCAGCCCCGCAGGGCTGGCGGGGGCCGGGAATTCTCCATCCCCATCTGGGCTGTGCGGGAGGAGGGGAGGCAGCCCCGCTAGAGGCTGCTGTGTTGTCCGTTTGTGCTCCCGCTACAGACATGAGTTCCACCTGCCAAAAGCTGCGATCGGCCAAGAACATTAACAGGGGCCCTGTGAATAATAATTTCAAATAATGGATTAATTAGAGGAAATTGTAATCAGCTTGCAAATGTCCTGCGAGCAGTAGAATGAAGCTAAGCCTTCTAGCTACACAATTCATTGCAAGCCACTGCTCTGCTGGGCTTTACAATGCAAAAAGGTCATCGTTCTTTTCATCTGATGATTTTAGAAACCAGTCCCAGTCAGATTTAACTCAGCAAAACCTGTTTCTTTTCCAAAAGGAAGCTGAAAGCCACATTTTGATAATAGCTTGTGATTAGAGAAAGACCACTACACGACCACTCTGACCTCCTGAAAGTCACGGGCGATTCCGTTTCCATACGAAGAGGGCCCCAGACTTCAGTTAAACTAAAGCTCTTCAGTACTCAGGGCAGGGGGAAGAAGAATGCAAATACCGCCCGGGTCACAGCCTTCGCCGAGGACTCTTGGAAGAGGTGTGCGTACACAACACCTTGCTCCTTATGGCAAGAAGGTAAATCAAAAAGTCCCAGAAAAGACAAAAACACCTAATCTAGTCCAGGACAACCCCAATACACCTTAGCTCTGATCCTGATCACTGGGGCATTAGTGAAAAAAATAAACAAAAAATTAAACCACTGTATCACAGTCACTGAATAACTCTCAGAGCAACGTTCAGTTGTTATTGAACCGTGGCCAGACTTGAACTAGCATTTTGGGGCAGAAGGACTGTAATTTGGTCACTACACACAACACCCAGGAGAGACTGAGGCGCCCTGGCAGGTTCTGCTCTTTCACCGTTTGTTCTGCGTTGCCATTCGTGGCTTTCAAACACCTGACCAAGAAGAACCCCGCACATCACAGAAACGATGTATGGCTCAGGAATTAAAAAATAATATTTCTACTTTCGTGATTGAAGCACTGCACGGTTATCCCGGCACCCACAGCACGTGAAGGGAAAGCTGGGGAAAAAAAAGAAGGGGATCCGTGCTGGGTTCCGCTGCCCTGGGGGTCAGCACTTGGCCGAAGCAGCCACTCGCCGTCACCCGCGTCCCGTGGGTGTGCAGCCCTCCCACTCGCAGCCCTGCAGGAGCAGAGGGGAAGGGGCAGAACAGGAGGCCGGGCTGTGGGACGAGGTCTGCCCAAGCACTAGAGGAAAAGGGGACTTAATCCGTTAGCTTTGGATGAGCGTAAGAAATAATCGATAGTCTCTCTGCTGGCGAAGTATTTCATTCCCAGAAGTTTCGTGGGGAGTTTGAGGGGGATTACATATTTATGGTTTCCCATTTGAAAGACTTTTAGCAGGTTTACCTCGAACATATGGATCCTATTTTGGTTCTTTTGTTTTACCACTTAATGCTTACGAAATTGCCAGTTAACGACATCCATGCCGAAACCACGTTGCTTTTTAAAGTAAAATGTCCAGCAAAGGTCCGTGTTCGTGCTTACCACTTCTCAAGTACGGCAATGAAAGTTTTAAGAGCCCGCTTACCCTCGCTGGCCGGGGAGGGAACCCCGATGAAATCCCAGCCGGGGTGGGAGCTGGATTCAAGCCGTGCCGAACCCAGGGGGACACAGCCAACACCATCGGCGCTGCCGGGCCCTCGGCGGGGCTCCCTGGGGCTGGCCGCGGGGCTCGGCCGGGCCGCGCGTCCCCTCCGCG
>VXAL01019416.1:17374-58885 GCA_013399475.1 Chauna torquata | reverse complement strand
CCTGCCCGGCTCCCCCGCCCGGCCCCGGCAGCCCCTCGCTGAGTCCCGCCGGGCCAGCCCCGCTCCAGCCCCGCCGGGGCCTGCCCTCCCGCCCTGGGGGGCACACGTCGTGCTCGGAGAGGGATTTCGATTTTCATCTCTTTTTTTTTTTTTTTTTTNTTTTGCTAATCGAGCATTTTTCTTTTTCTTCTTTTCCTTTTTTCCTTTTTTTTTCTTTTCCTTTTTTCCTCATTTTTTTCTTTTTTCTCTTTTATTTTCTTTTTCTTTTTCTCTTTTTCTTTCCCCGCTCCGCTCAGCATGTTTGCCCCATCACGGCTACCGCAGGGCATCCGGGCGGGCTGAACTCCCCGCGGCTCCCGCACCTGTGTTGATCCAATATATTGCCCGGGGACCAACAATGCGCGGTTATCTCGGCGGAGATAGCGCGACAAGCCCGCTGCCCGGACACCTCCGGGTGGTCTCCTTTCAGCAGCTCCCCCGTGCCCCCGGCCCCGGGCAAACAGATGCCTATCTCGCCTTTTGAAAAGCCGGGGGGTGCACGCAGGGGGCGGCGTGGGGCCGTGGGGCAGCCCCGGCGCTGCGGGCCGCCCCGTGGGAACGGCGGAGCGCCCGGAGACCCGCACCGGGGGGGTCGCGGTGCTCTGTGTGCCCCCCCCGGCCGCCCCACGCCGGCCGGTCTCTGCGGAACCGTCACAAACCGCAGGCGCGGGGCCAGCGTTATTGCCGAAAACACATATTACACTGCGACAATCTGTAAATGAGATAATGATACATAAACCTCCCTGATAAATGTGACATCCTCGGGATGTCTCCTCTAAATTAGCTGCTTGCATTGACTGCTAATAATGGTGAGTTTATGAAAGCAATTTCAGTGCAAAAAGCACAGGGTCTTCTCGGTCTAATCAGCCTGCCTCTCTTAATGGATGAGGGGGTCAGGCGGAGAATTATTGACACTCTGCTGCCCTTAACCTGTTTCCCAATAAAGCTGATTAGTTTTTGTCAATTCATCAGCTAACCACTCTCGCTGGGACTGCATCAAAGCCTTATTTGCTCAGGGGAAATCAACAAGTCACAGATCAGATCCATTAAGGAGCGGCTCCAGCTGCAGGCGGCTCCCGCGCCGGGGCCGCTTCCCGGGCGGCCGCTGCCGGGCGCTTGGGGCCGGCCCCACGCACGGGGAGTTTTGGCTGCTCGGGGGGACGGGGCCGAGCCCCGCCGGGTGCTCGGGCCGGCAGAGCAAGCCGCAGGTACCTGGCAAAATGCCCGTGCGCTGTCTAACTTTTTCGTTTGCCCGAAAATGGAGGAAGGTAGCCCCGGAAAGCCCCGGGCTGGTCACGGGGCTGGGTGCCCACCCGTGCTCGGGGCTTGGCCGTGTCCCCCTCTGCACGTTCCCTTGCAGGAAAAGGGCGCTTAAAGCTCTCCGAGGTGTCAGCCCTGGAGAGAAGCGCTGGTTTGCAGACGGACTGCCAGAAGCCTTTCCGTCCTTTTCGCACCACGCCCGTTCATTTGGGGGAAAAGCCGTCCCCGCGCCGGGAGGCCGGGCTATTTCCCTCATGCCTCTTTTTTTTTTTTTTTTCCCTGCAAGCCAACTTCCAAAGTTTTGCCCGCCTCTCGTTGGACTTTCCCTCTCTTCACATAACTTCGATTTTGTATTCAACTTTGTATTTATTTCTGCTGCCGCTGCAACCCCCGCATCAGGCGTGGTTTGTCTGGAATAACGAGAGCTTGTCAGTTCTTGCTCGTCCGCGAGAAAACAACAAAAAGCCCACCGAGTGTGCGCTGCCCCTTTAAGCCCCGACCGACAGCCTCGCAGTCCACCCCCCTTCAATTTAATTTCATTAAAACAGAGCATGAATATTTCTATTAAACCTAAAATGAAATATGAAGCCATTTAGACTCTGCCTGCACCAATCACCCAGATTTATGGCTTTTATTCATCACATCAAGAGCTGGGAAAAATGAATTTTCTTCACCCAGGAAGGAAATAAAACCCCTGCCTTGGTCATTTCCAGAAAGCTGTTAATTTGCCCATGTGGTAATTACTTTCACAATTAACTAAAATACAAATCAACCTGACAAATTGGGTTAGTTTATATATTAATTAGCCAGTTTAAATTTATTCATTATGAAAAGACAATTTAAGAGGACCTCGGGTGTCTGTTTTATCGCAATAAATTATTGTTAGGAAATGGGGGCTAATAAAATATCACAATGTTTGAGGACAGCGCGTACGCGGGGAGCTGCCCGCGCTCCGCCGCTGCCCCTCTCCGCGGGTGCGGAGGTGGAAGCGGGGTCCCGCGGAAGGAGGGCCGGGGCCGTGCCCCCCCCCGAGCTGCGCTGATTTAACACAACGTCGATAGGATCATTCGATGCCTTTTAGCTTGTGATCTTTATAAATGTCCCGCTATTAAATTAGAAAATGATTCTCTCCTCGTTTAATTGTATTCTTTCGTTTCTTATTTCCAATTAATTAGTCCTATCGACGTTGCAATATTTTAAATGACTGGAGTCCGTTTACAGTTTAAAATATATGGGTCAGCACATGCAATTTTAGACTAGGCAGAACTATATAATGTGGGTTTTAACTACTCTTCTCTCATACGTCTTAAACATCCGGCTAAATGCATCATCTGGAAACACCGCGGGGATTTTGCGCGCCCCGCGGAAAGCCGGAGGAAAACAGGAGGTGTCTGAAAATGGCTCGCACCGCTCCGTGCGCCGGCACTGCGCCGAATTTCCGCCGTGCCCCGGCCGCCAAGCAGCTAACGGTTAGGGAGAAACCGCCCCGTCTGGGGGAAAGCTTCCTTTCCGTCCCAGCCCCCCCGGCACGCTCCGTGTGCCGGAGCGGCCCCACGGCCCCCCCAGCTCCCTCCTGCCGCAGCCCGGTCCCGCTTGGCCCCGCGCAGGTGCAGCGGACGGGGGGGGCCGGGGACGTGTCCCCCCCGCTGCCTGTCCCGGGCAGGACCCGGCGCTGGGCACGGAGAGAGAACAAGGGGGTAAACAACCAGCCCCCTCTGGGGGGGGCCGGGGGGGGCACTGCCCCTGGCTGCGAGGGGATGGAGGGGGATGCGCGTGTCCCTTCGGCGTCGGGAGCGGAATGGGGGCCGGGGGCACCTCCTCTGCTCCTCTCCCTCCGTGGGGAGGCCCCCCGAGAGCTGCCCTAAAAGACAGGGGGTCGCCTCGCTGACCCCCCCCTGCTTGGGCCATCCTGCCCCTGCTGCAGCCCCCCTCGCAAGCAGCCGCAGGCTCTGCCAGTCCCGCTTTTGGGGCTTCGTGAGCCAGGCTGGCCCTGTCCCTTGGGCCTGCGTGGTCGGTGGCAGGTACCCGGGACATCCCTCGTCCCGCTGGGCTGTCCTGGTGGCCCGTCATGGCTTGTGCTTAAACACCTGCGACGGAGAAGTCATCGCCCACCCATGCCTGGGGTGATGTCGAACCTCTCCATGGTGGCTGCGGGCTTGGGTGAAGGAAAGCTGGGTGCAGCCACCTCTGTAGTTCAGGTGTGCTTCGCTGTCCCCAACTCACCCTGTGTCACTGGTCCGTCCAGAGAGGAGTGTCCTGGTGGGACGCTGGGTCTGCACGTCTTGGAGATTCAGGTGGTCTCAGCCCCAGACTCTAGCCCTGCAGAGCCTTAGCTGCTGCTCCTTGGAGCACTGCAACCCCCCTCCACCTGGAGAAGGCTTCTTGCAGTTGGTTTTAGAAGAAAATTTTGGAAAAATAACAGATCCATGTGGATGGAGGGTGTGATACCTGCCACCTCTCCAAGAGACAGATGAAGACTCCCCTTACCTTCGTGTCATTCAGCTCTGGGACTGTTTGGGCCTCCAATATGCATGTCAGAGGAACAACATAAATGTCAGGAAGGATAAAAGATGAATCATAAGGGCAGATTAATAATGTGACAAATACCATTGTTTCCTGGCCCGGGCTCCAAATGTCCCTCCCATCCACGGCAGGCCCAGAGAAAGCACCTAACGTGGTAAAATCTAAATGTGGACTGCTCCCACTATTAATTGTATAAAGTGTCGTTGTAGTAACATCAATCACGGCAAGTTCCTCGGCGATTTAGGAGATTGTGAGATGTGATTCCATAAGACTCTCATTGTGATTTAGCATTGATTAATGTCCGTGCATAAAATGATATAAAACTTACTTCTATTCCATTGCAGAGCCCCAAACCGCATTCCAGCCCATATTTCAAAACCTTGTTAATGTAACTGCTAATTTCAGAGGGCGATGGTGATGATTATGGTGTACATGGGTTTGTGCGGAGGGGTCTGCAGCGGGGGCAGGAAGAGGTTATGGAAATTATTTCCAAAGCAGAAAATTGCTGTCCGGTTTAAATTATTTCAGGTGTTACAGGGTTAGTCTGTGCCTCTGTCCTTCCTTTCTTTGTCGGCAAGGAAAGACACACTGGGATTATCTCTGCTGTCAGAGGTGCAGAAAACCCAAAGGCAGGGGGGAGCTCTACCTCCAGGAGCAGAGCAGGGGGTGGCGAGCCCCATCGGGTCCTGCTCCTGCCTGCGGTTCCTGCAGCAAGCCTGGAGTAATTCCTGCGGCTGCTGCATTTCCAGCATGGTGACTTTGCGTTCACATCAGAGCTCTTCAGGATTTAATCTGACACAGGGGCTTTGAAATGCTTGGCTCTCTGCGCTTAAAAAAGCAGATTATGTTGGTCGTAAAGCCCACGGGCTTGGTACCTGTGGCTTCTTCATTCCCACACAGCGTCTGGCCACCTTCCACTCCCAGTGAGCTGGCTGCTCTGAAGGCATTCGTAGATGCGGTTTGCTTTCGCTGTATTTTCTGGAGGCAGGAGGCTCTGCTTGGCACAGGGCCTAGTACAAAATAGCTCATGCTTTTATTTCCTTTTTCTTCTTTTTTAAGACACATACCAGGGATTGTGATGTGCATGCATAATGTTGTGTGACCCAGGAATCGCGCTCTTGCAAAAAAGATCAGATTAGTGAAGCAGGGAGGAGGCTGCATGACTAGTGAAGTGTTTAGAAAATTAAAATAAAAACAGGCTGAAAGTTGACATATGGATAAGAAACAATATATAATAGAAAGTTCAACATTTGATGCTTTAGTGTATATAATTTAGCTATAGCTAATAGATAATAGAGAGTTCACAGGGTCACTTGATGGGAAATATATTGATAATACAATTTTTCTTTGCAAAATGTATGCAATGATTGCAGTTTTGGTTTAATAATAAATTTAACTTTGAAAAATCATTTGATTCAAACCTCTGCTTTTTCTAATGGCGTTCAGAATTATTAATATCTGTCTAGCCAGCTAAAGAGGTTTTTAAAAGAGTATGCTGGGTGTTCTGCAATTAGAGTAGCCATCTGCCCTTTATTAAAACTCCATTAACCTTTACATTAAAATACATTTAAAATGCAGACACGCTGAAAATATAAAACACAAATAAAATAGATAAGTCTAAGTGGTTTCTTTGCTTTACTGGCTTATTTGTGCAGAACCTGGCAGCTTGTTGGGGCACCTCTAATTTTCTGGGGAGAGACAACACTGGAGCATCAATTTTCCTAGGTTAAGGATAGGAAATAATTACAAGAAGGTAATGGAATTTCTGATGAAAATTTTGTAGAATGTGATCTTGTTTATTGAAGGCTAGAAAATCATTTAAAGTTCATATTATTAACTTCAGAACTAATTGCTTTATTTTAGGGTCAGAACTAACTTGCTTTGCTAATGCAGCTCTGCTGATTACAGTAGGGATAGTCACATTCTAGAATGATTCGAGTAAATAAAATGATTGAAAGTTTTCTGAAAATACTCTGATATATTAGGATAAAATTTGAAATATTTACAGTAAATCCTGCTGCATCGTTCCCTTGAGCCTTGTGCTACAGCATCTCTCTGAGGAGTGAGAGAGATACCGTATTCACCCTGCCTGAATAACTGCTACTCCTGGCAGAGCTGCCAATTTTGTTTGTAAATAAATATCCCTAAAACACCCCTTGTTTTCCCTTGTTTCTAATTCCACCAGATTTGACCGATGTAGGCTGAAATTCCTGAGCTAAAACATCTGCCTGATTTTTTTTTTTTTAAAGTCAGCAAGGAGGACTCAGCATTTCCAAGCGAGAGGTTAAGAACTAATGGCATGGTCTCTCCTGCCTTAAAGCCTTCCCAGTGAGGGTGCTCGCACACCCACTGAGCCGTGATTTACAGCCGCAGCTGGGGCGGATCAGGTGCCCCTGGCACAGGGGCACACCTCCTGTCATCGATCCCACAAACCCAGCCTTTGGCCAAATCATAAAACTTTCCAAAGTGGCTCCTCCGTGAGCTCCGCAGCATCCTTAGCTCCATTTCCCCGGGACCGCCTTTGCTCAGGATCCAAGGACGCTTCTTCCTTCCCTGCAGCTGCTTTTTGTGCCTCCCGTGGGCTGCAGCACTGCAGAGAGCAGGGAGATGCTGAAGCCACAGCTGCGCAGGGACCGGGGCTAGGGATGGGGAGGATGAGGATGGGCAGGGGGCAGGTTGGGGAAGGTACAGGGGGGCAAGAGGCGGCTCTGGGAGGGAGCGGGCAGTGGCGGCAGCGCCCTGCGAGAGTGGCTGCGGCTGCGCTCACTGGGGCTCGGAGCGGAGTTTTTGACGGTCCTGGGTTGCAATGCTCTCTTTTCATTGTAGAAGTGACTTGGGAAAAATTTCACCCTGGCAAAGCATTTCAATCCAAACCGAGAGAAAATGCTTTTGTTTGCCTTGATGGGGTATTTTCAAAACCATAGTTTCTCAGAAAGCTTTATGACATTTTGCAATTTGTTTTTATTCAGAGCAAACCCAAGTGCCAAAATCATAGAATTTTGCAAGAACCACAAATTCGGCTTCCTCAAAGGCTCTGGCCTCAGTGGTTCCAGTGTATCAGAAGCTACAATTTAAGCTCAGGTCCCAGCAAAGCCCTGCTAATAAGGAAATGGTTTGGGAAAATAAATACAAAGATTTCAGTTGCACTGTCGGTTCCATGGACTACTGTGCAATTTTCTTAATCGTATTTTTGATAGCAGAATCCACATCTCCCTAGATTGAAGGATCATCTTGGAAAAAAAAGAGCTTAGCTTTCAAACATGTTTGTGTTTTTTTTTTATCCGGGTTTATATATGGTCCTTATATCGACAGTAC
Source organism: Chauna torquata (assembly GCA_013399475.1). Taxonomy (NCBI): domain Eukaryota; kingdom Metazoa; phylum Chordata; class Aves; order Anseriformes; family Anhimidae; genus Chauna; species Chauna torquata. The sequence continues at coordinate 51,748 of VXAL01019416.1, read as the reverse complement.
TTTTTGATTAATATTGTGTATAACATTCCTTAATGCATCAGGAGAATTAATTATGCAGAAACATTTGGGCCACCTGGACATTCTATTGATGAAATGACATTTTATTGACAAAATGACAATTTAATCTGAGTTTTCCTGAAGCTCTCTGGTGAGTAGGTTGTTTGCTTCAGCTGGCAGAATAGCGGCTGGGGACAACTCAGTAAGTCCTTTTGTTCTCCCCCAAATTTCTGAGTTGGCTCTGAGTATATAAGGTTTGACACTAGAAGTTAGTACTGGGATACTTTTGGTCGTCTGTTAACGGGAAATACGCAGAGGAGCAGCTTCATCCATAGTTTCTGCTGGCAGAGCTTGAGGGAGCCTTCTCCGCGAGGCGTTTGCTAAGAGGCACCAGTGGCACCGGGCGATGGCCCCAGCTGCTGCTTTTGGCAGGGGCCCTGCTGTGGCTTTGGGCAGTTCAAGTGGTTTTGGCAAACGAGTTGAACTGTGGCTGGGTGACATATATGGCTGCCAAGGGGGAAAAAGAGCTGCCTCCACCAGTTTGGCTCGCAAAAGGGCCTGGATTTACTTCCCTACCCACACCTTGGCTAGAAGGGCTCCAAACTTTCTCTTCTTGCTACAGTTCTGACAGGATGATCTTGCTGTGTGGTCCTGAATAAGGTTTTGTTTAGCTTTTACCCTGTTTTTGACCCCAGACTTTAAAAATCAAACAGACCTCAAAATGATAAATTTGGGGTGGGATTTTTGAAAGCTTACCAGTGACTTTGGAGCGCATATCCTATGAAATTGCTTGGGTCCTTAATCATTCAGGCAATACTGAAAAAAATCATACCCTTTATTGGGATCTTAGTTTCTCCTTCTTAAAAAATTGGAGTGTAGAGGCGGTCCTGATGATGGAGAATAATATTGACTTTCTGTAGCTGATAGTAGAGATCTGAATGGGCTGGGAGTTTTCCAACTAGATGTTTTTTGCTTGGAAAACGCTGATTTATTGAAACTGAAACTTTTCATGGGAACGTATCAGTACTGATTAAATTTTGTTGAGAGAGATTGCTAGGGTCTGAGCCAGAATTTCTGGCTGTAACAAAAATGAGGTCCTTGCATGGGAAATGACCATCAGGTCAGGACAGCCATCTGGAGCCTCTCTGGGTCAGGTAGAGGAGAGGACGGACTTCGGGTCTCTCATATAACTGACATAGCCCTTGGGCTATTGCTTACTCCAAGGATCCTCTGCTAGTTTTTCATAAAGCAATCTTGAAAATCTCTCCAGGCTTACTCTGATATGGAATGAGAAATTTATTTCTTGCCCAGGTTGTTGTGAGAACTAAATATTTGCTTGTAAAAGTCTTTGAAGATCTAATCTATCGAATTATCAGTATTGCAGTTGTTACTACTCACTTCGGTAGAGCATTGCATTGCAGGGTATGCTCAACACAAATGCTTCAGAGCGGATGTCTGGATGTCAAGTCCAAAGACCGAATCCTATGGAAGCAAATTACTGGTAACTGCATTATGGTGATGTTATTATCAGTAAATGTTATTAGAGCGAGGATTTGTTTCCTTGTCAGAATGATGTTAATACAGTATTAGTGATGCAGGTCTTTGGTGTCAACCTGTGAATATCAACTGCAAGTGGAGGAAATTGTATTGGATTGTGGAGATGATGGCAAATCAATGACACAGAAAATCTATGGAGAGCAGTTCACAGTGACACAAGAAAGCAGTGTCCGCATAAATCAGTGGAGACCAATGGACACTAAAAGGGAATTTCCATGCAAGATTAAGTGGACATTGTTATCATGTCAGGACTATGTGAAATAAGTGCAAAATGAGGACAATACTGTGATACCAACATTTAGACCAAGCAATGTCAATAGAAATTACTCTCTCATTAAGGGAAAACAAAAGGCTAATGGCCCAGCTCAGTTACAACCTCTGTCAGCATCAGCATCAGCTACTGGGGTAGCTGATGGATCAGGGCCCTGCCGTACTTGGTGATGAGCAAACACACACCTATGCCGTAGTCCCTGGCCCAAAAGCTGCAAAAGATGGGCAAGAGCAGATGTCTGTAAAGGTGACACGAGCGTAGGAAGAGATAAAAGGAGAGCATACAGCCTCTGCTTTGCTGAGCTTTCTGTATGCGAAGGGGAGAGGTGAAGAAAGAGGAGGGTGATGCTCTGGGGATGGTATGGGGACACGGAGCAGGAGGGGATGGCTGTTGCTTGTGGTGAGTGGAGAGCTGGGGGTGGGAGTCGGCAAGATGATGCTGGTGGGAAGGAGAAGTGATGGCGAAGTCACTCAACATCTTTCCTAATTAACCCCTTACTTAAGAAGATGATGCATGTGTTTGAGGGGTCTGAGTTGATATGTCCCATCCTCTTAAATCCTTGCAGCATGATGTTCGTGAAATGTTCTCAGCTGTGCACCTGATTCACCCGCATGCCCAGCGCTGTGCACGCAACATGGCTGAGTAGCACTGTCAGACGCCCACTTGGTCCAGGCTTGAAGGGCATCACAGTTATGTAAAGCTGGATAGCAGGGCGGTTCTCACCTAACTTTAAGTATCTACGAGGCAGCTCACACATGGCACAGGTTCCCCAGGCACCTGCCCTAAGAGCAGCGGTGGAATAAACCCTGCTCCAAGTGCTACTGTTCCAGAAACACCTCCTCAACGTGGCAGGCTCTCAGTCCACCCAGCAGCAGCAATTCCAGACAGACAGGCTGCCCAGTGGTGCCAGGCTGGCCATGGTCCCAGCTCTCATCACGTAGCCTGCATACCTGGGGAGTCCTCTGCTGCAGGGGGTCAGTGGTTCTGCATTTGACATGTTTATTTCCTAAATAAATGCATGCGAGAGTTGGGTCTTGGGGACGTCTGTGGGAATTTTGCCACCGGTTTGATGGTGAATAGGATCAGGCCATGTGTCTGCAAAGCGGTTTAAGTATCCTAATGTGTTTCAAGTGTTTATAAAATTACTGAAGTCAGACACATTTTTCAGTTCAGCCCATTAGCCTTTCACACATGTTTGTGTGGAGCACAGTGCCTAGGCAGACTGGCGGCTTGTAAATGTTAAATCAGCATAAATATCACCGCCTCTGCGACGAACGGCCGTGTGGCGACATACAGCGTGATTAACATAGTGCAGGGAGAGAAAATATTGACATTTTATACATCTGTATCTCGATAATGCTGCATGAAAAGTGATATTGGTAAAGCTAATGGACGCATAATTGATGTTACTACAATTCTTACCACTCACTGGGAAGCTGGTGAGAGAGCCTGTAAAATAGATAAGATTAAAGGAGATAACAGCTGTAGTAATTCCAACCACATTTCTGGCAGCAAACCCGGGCGCAGGAATTGCTTTACCTCCTGGTGCAGCCACTACAGGCATTTATCGTCTTGCAGTTCCAGGGGCTGCTCTGGTGAGCGCAGGGGATGCTGAGTGCCCCGCGGTACAAAGCAGCAGAGGGTGCTCAGCAGGAACAGATAGATCTGGGCATGAACCAGAGATGTCACTCTGTTTCAGGCAGTTTTAGTGGCTATTGTGCAGAGCTGTCCTGATAACGCACGAGGACATGGAAAGGAACTACGTGACTGCATGTCTGTGGCAGTGATGCAGGGAAAAAATGGCAGAGCTCCTTCCTGGCGTGGTCTGTGGCAGTTGCGAGGTTCACAAGTTTTTGTGGGCTTTGCCCTGGGCTGTTTTCTAATTGTTTCATACCTGGCTTCTCAGGCCTTGCCACTAAAATGGTAAATTTGTTTTAATCACAGTTATGACAAATTGGCTTAGCCTGCTGACCAGCGAGAGGAGTCCCTGAATAAGAAGCATCCCTGTGACTTGGAAACTGACATCCACCTCTCAGACGTTCCCGAGGCACCGAGCACGGGCAGATCTGGGGGACCAGAGATGGCACAACTGTGCAATTGCAGCCTTCAGTGGGGTCAGTGGGGACTCGTGACTCAGTGACACTGATGTGTCTCTGGCACATACAGGCTTGCCTTTTCTCTCTGCTATTCGAAGGGGACAAATATCTCCTGGGAGCACGGCAGGTGAATTGATATCAGCTCCAGTCCATAGGTCTCCTTCCTCTGCCTCCCGCAGATCTGGGGCACTGGTTGAAATCCTGAACTTGCTGGAAAACTCCGTCCCCCTTAGGCAAGGCTTTCACACTGCGTGCCTTTCTGCCCGCACGTACCAACTGGAGTACTGCTGCCAGAAGTGATTCTGTCAGTGTTGCACATGAACACAAATAATGCACAGAATGGCTAGAATTGCATCATGTCATTAAAAGCAAACCCTCAGGCAAAGCTACCTGGAACACAAAAGGAATTCTTGAATCAAGATTTCAGGGTTGATGTATGATTTGCAAAACACCGATATGCATACGTACATCGCAGTCCCTCGCTGCTTGCTCGTCTCCAGCTCCAGTGGTGTTGATTTTGCTTCCACCATATTTGAGCAATCAGGTTTAGTGGATAGAAAGTCATTGGTATCTTGAACAACCCAAGCTCTTTAATCCGTGATTGTTTGCCCCCAGAGGGATTTTGATAGCTTCCCTAAAAGATGGCAAGCATCCAGTATTTTGTCCTGAATCACAGTCTAGTTCCAGAACAATCAACTCTAAGGTGTTTAAGAAGACTGTACATTAAAATGGCTGTAAATCAGCATAATGAAAACAACAGCACATGCAGAAATTATTACACATCTAATACACTGGGGTGTTATTTTATTATTTGATGCATTTATGCTTTATGCTTGTTTTGCAGCACAAAATTCAGCCAATGAATGTGAAATTACAAACTGCTGCCACTTCTCTCACAGTAAACAGAATGCATTAAAAAATAAAATAAACACCTAAATGTTTTATTATAATAAAGTTACTTGAGGCCAAGAGTTCAATAAGGAGAATTTATAAACATATCATCTCAGATCTTGGAAGGATTTCAACATAATTTGCTTGTGGTATGGTAAGTGAGGTGAAATCCATCTACAAGTCTCTCTAGAGTAATAAATATATGGAAGTGTCTATTTATATTTGCTATGAATTTTCTGTAGCACAAAAATGCTCTTGACTATCCCAATCAAATATGCATGATTTTTGGGCAAGGAAGGAATTCTTTGCACACCTTATTCTTAAATAACATCAGCTTTGTTTCTCTGCCAAACAAAAGCCCTGTTCTGTCTTTATTCACTTGACACAAATGCTGCCCCTTGGGGGGCAAGAACTACTGTCGCAGTTAAGGCTTTGAAGGATCAGGCCCCAGGGCCCCAGCTTTCAGCAATATTTTTGAATATGCTTTCATCTAAGTTGACAATGTAAATAAATTATAATAATTGAGACTTCATTTTATGTCCATTTGTAAATGAACATAGATTTTTCAATTTATCTAAGTAATTAACCTTTATCAGAACTGCTGGCTGTAACGCAATGACAATTTCATATACAAACAGGCGCCGGTGACTATCTGGAGGTATTTCGGGCTTGCTAACCAAGTCAGCTCTTGAGCAAATTCTCTGTCGTGCAGGCGGACAAGGTGGAACAGTCACCTACTGCTAAATGCCCCACCACATCACCAGCAGCCGCCTCTGTAGGACAGGGAGAGAGGTGGCTGCTGAAGGGGACAGCTTTGCTAGAGCTGGACAGCTTCCCTGAGCGGCACCGCGGAGATTTTCACCTTTGCTGCCATTCAGCAGTGGAATTAGATCAACCTATGTCACTAAACACGGGACTTTGAAACCTTGCACAAGGAGCAGAAAAAAAGAATGGCCATCCAAAGCCTCGGGTGCAGTTTTGGCTAGGGGAGCTGTCAGCAGACACTGCAGCTCACCTGCCCCGCTCCAGCAGAAATGCTGCCTCCTGTCTGAACGGGTGGCTTCAGGCTCCCTTTCTAGGGCTGCATCGTTCACCCTGAACCAACTCCCTCACTTAGTTGGGACTGACAGCCCTTCTAGGTAATGCATCTCCAGTCTCTGGTACGTTGCCTGTCTCCTTCCTTCCCACTCACAAGAAAGGCAGGAACAGCTAAGGTCAGCCCTTTTCTTAAACCCATAGCCAGCTTTTGTAGCCGCCCCCTACGAAGGGGATCTGCTTACAGGCATCCCGTCCAGGAGCAAAGCAAACCCCGTGTTCAGTCTGCAGTTTTGCAGTGATGTGGAGGCTTACTGAGCAGTTCAGAAAGCTTGTCTCTCAAACTTTATCAATTCCTTGCCCGTGCAGTCTTTCAGATTCTGCAAAACCGTCTGCTCTGATCTAAAAAAAATAAATAAATAAAATTTAAGAGTAGCCCTAGTCCTTATCCATTCAGAACCCTCCAGTACCGAAACAGAACCATAGGGGGAACACGACTACGTTGCATTAAATATATATATATTTGTGTATATATTTGCAAGGCTGAACATGAGCCGGCAGTGTGCTCAGGTGGCCAAGAAGGCCAATGGCATCCTGGCCTGTATTAGAAACAGTGTGGCCAGCAGGAGCAGGGAGGTGATCACCCCCCTGTACTCAGCTTTGGTGAGGCCGCACCTCGAGTACTGTGTTCAGTTTTGGGCCCCTCACTACAAGAAAGACATCGACGCTCTGGAATGTGTCCAGAGAAGGGCAACAAAACTGGTGAGGGGTATGGAACACAAGCCTTATGAGGAGCGGCTGAGGGAGCTGGGGTTGTTTAGTCTGGAGAAGAGGAGGCTCAGGGGAGACCTCATTGCACTCTACAACTTCCTGGAGGGAGGTTGTGATGAGGAGGGGGTCGGCCTCTTCTTCCAGATAACTAATGATAGGACTCGAGGAAATGGCCGCAAGTTGCGCCTGGGGAAATTTAGATTAGATATCAGGAAAAACTTTTTCTCTCAGAGAGTGGTCAGGCACTGGAACGGCCTGACCAGGGAGGTGGTGGAGTCACCGACCCTTGCAGTGTTCAAGAAGCGCCTGGACAAGGTGCTACAGGATATGGTTTAGTAGCTTAGTGGGTAGTAATGGTGATAGGATGACAGTTGGACTAGATGATCTTGAAGGTCCTTTCCACCTTGTGATTCTGTGATTCTGTATTTCATTTTCACTAAAGGAAACCAAAGTTTTGAGAACAGACTTCCTACTCCAGGTTTACAGTCAAGTCAGAACTTAGGGAAGTGGTGAATAGAATCAAAATCGGATCACGGATTGGGTTGTACGAGAGGAGGTCACTGCTCCTGACTGAGCAGCCTGTAAAGCATGAGGGGATGCCTACAGAAGCAGGAGGGGCTTGAAGCCTAATGCAGCAAAATCATTTTTAGTAGATTAGGCTAGCGAAAGATCAATCAGAGATTACGCAGGTATTTTTGATCGCACTCTGGGGCTGGACCCAAGGGCTTCTCAAGGTCTCTGACAACCTTGTTTTCTAAGATCTGACAGCAGTTCCAGGCTGAACTGCTGAAAACCTGCTATGTAATATAATTGATTTTAAAAAGTGCTGTGAGTTATTCTGGCCAATCCAAGAGAGAGAAAATGTCCCTTCTGTCCTCCTGGCATGCAAAATGTAAGATGGATAATAAAATACAGGTTGTGACAGAATTGCTTTTCCCTCTGTTTTGGCAATGAATGACTTTAAAGCATTGGCAATCTCCTCTCGCCTGGGTTTTGAACTCCCAAACCCACTTTTTAGAATGCTAGGTTCTTTCCATTGTGAGAGGCAAGGCAAGCATTTAAATGTTTTTGATTTTGGCAGGAAGGGCAAAAAATCATCAAACCCTAATACTATAAACTCCTCAGAAAGAAAGCAATAAAATCAGCAAAAAGTTGCAGTGGAAGGGAGCCTCTCTTACTGAGGAAAAGCTGCGGCAGCAGGATCGCTGAACTTACTCTGGGACCTCAGGGATCACTGTCCGCCATCCCTGTAAAACGGCAGAAGCTCAAGATGGGAACTTTGAACTTGGAATGGCTGAAAAAAAGGAGAATATAGTTGGCAATGAGTGAAAGTATGCACAAAAGAAAAATTTGCAAGAGCTTTGATATCAAATCCCTAGGGAAGGATGTTTGCACACCCTTACTCCTCAAGTCGAAAGGATGAAGTGGAAAATCTCCAGTCCTGTCTGATTGATAGTGGAAGGTGCAGCTGTGGATGAGGAAGGGGAACTGGAGTCTGCCCCAACCTCAACAACCTAAAGAATCTTTTTTTTTCTGCAAGGAAAACTTTTATTCTTTGCACGTTTAGAAAATCCTTCCTGAATACACATTTCTTCATAGCCACCTCCCTAACTTCTCCCTCAACAAACAAATTATATGTAAACAAACAAACAAACAAACAAACAAACAATCTCCTGTTTGTCTTAATGGAAAGTAGTTTTGGAGCACGGGTGTAGGTTAAATGAACGCTATGGAAGTCTGAAAACAGCCGGGGTTAGAAACCCAGCATCCAGAGACTGCTTAGGTATGTCCAATCTGTCCCAGGCCCAGATGAGAGCCTCTCAACAACCCTGTTTTCTGTGACCTGCGGTCAGCCCAGAGGCAGTTTATCAAGAGCTGGCTGAGAGTTTGCTCAGCCACTAATGCTGCAATAGCAACCCGGCAGCAACTTTGTGCAACGGAAGCGAGGAGCTGATTGAGAACGCATCTGTGATGAAAAAAAGCGATTGATTACAAGCATGTGGCTAGGTTATGGATAAGGCAAGTGACACGTAATGAAGTGCCTGATGAGCACCTAATAGAAGACAGTAACTAAAAGGAGAATGCACAATCCAGTGTCCTAGGAGTGTAAGGGAAAACAGGATTTGCAGTCTTTCGGTTTGGGTCCGCCAGCATTGCTGAATGCTGTTCGAACACCACCACCACTGCCATGCCTGGCCATAGTGGAACCACGGTTACAAATCCCCCTTGAATCCACTCTGTGAAAGAACTTCGGTTTCCTGATGGACTTCAGGCAACATTCGGTTATGCTGTTGCTGAAAAGAGTGGTTCCTCCTCATCTTCAGCCAGGGGCTTCTGCCTTGTGTCGGCTCTAGCAATCATCTGATTGCAACTCATGCTGCTGATTTGCCTGCAGATCGTCCATTTTTTGTCTTAGGATGAGTTTTTCAGTTGATAGATGGATTAACTCAACATACTGTGGTTTGCACATTCATTCATCGTCTCCCACTCTTCTTCTTTGCATCTTCCACCCATGTGGCTTCCATGTAGACTATCTGCAAGATGTCTGTAGATAGCTTACCTGGGCCTGGAGGAGAGCTCCCATTGTGAGATAACCAAGTGTCCCTTGGGTACGAAGAATTCCTCATGCCCCAAATAATCCCTAATGCAACCAGTACTTGAAGAACTTCTCTTTATATGCAGAGAATCTGGCCAGGATTGTCTTTTGGGTGGTCTTCAATAGGCAGTGTAGAAACACCCACAGCCTTTCAGTCTGTGCAGACCATCTCACAGGCGCTCACGCAGACTTCTGAGTCTTACGTGAAACAGAGGCTCCTTTCACTACCGCCCCCAGTTAAAAAGCAAAACCAAAAAGAAAAAAAAAACAGCACAGAAGCCCTGATGCTGCTTGCACACCCCAATATATGGGAACCATCATGCAGAAGCTGTTTGATCCGGGTGTGCTCCTATCTCTTTTAATTTGTATTTCACGGCCAAGTCAGTGTATGGTTTCTGACTGTGGAGTGTGCTTTCTGCCCTTGTTCTGAGTCACCACATCATGGCGAATCTTTGGCAATGGGAGACCTTATTTTCGTTACTGAGAAAGACCTTCACTGGGAATCGCCATATTCCTCTTGCTCAGCTTTCAGCCTGCCAATCAATCGGCAGGAAGATCACCACATGGCACATGGTGAGAGAGCAAATACTCCCTGAGAAATAATTTGTGAGTTTGTGCTGGATCTTGCCCACCCAACTACTTAGTGACTGCTTACAGCTCCCAGGCCATTTGTGAATGATCTTGCAAAAGAACAAAACCAAAGTAAATTTCTTCAGCAAGCAGCTGCCTTCAAACTCTTATTTCCTGTCTGCAGAAATGCTTTCTTAAGCAAGGTAACAGTTTTCTGTGACTGGTTCTGTAACAGGCAAATCTCATGGCTGCTCCATGTCTCGTTTTCCCTACCTGTGGATTGACAGTAACTTCTTGCCTTGAAGTTACTTTGATTAATGAAATATTCTTACTTTTCTATGGGTTTGGGTTGGATCCCATGAACTTAACACACCGAATGGTCCTAATGCTACCTCAGGTGACACTGCGATTGCCTTAGCAGCTATTTATGAGCAGAAATTGCTTCTGACATAAGACATCAGAAAGTCCAAGTGTGTTCTGGAGCAGGACGAGTGGGAAAGCAATGTTTGAGGCCACATGCAGTGATGCTTTCCTACATCCACAGGTCCGGGTCCCTGGGACCGAGGTTCATGTCCCAAGAGCCTTCCCAAAACAAGACGGGGAATGGATGCACCAGGGCTGGGCAAGGTTTAAGGAACTGCCAGAAAGTACTCATGCGAGCACAAACAGAGGAGAGCAGGGGAAATCACTGAGTGTTCCCCACACTTGTTAAGATGTCAAAGCTGGTAGCTCTAAGTACTTGCCAAAACCAGCAGTTCTGTTCATCTTTACTTGGCACTTCTCTTTCAGGATGAAGATAAGACCCACACAAACAAACAATCCCATACAGAAACGCATGTGCACAAAGTCCCATACTTAAACATGTGCACACACAAAACCAGAGTGCTGCATGATTTGGACATTTGTGTGCAGTGTAAGATGCCCGGACCCTTTCCCCATGAGGCAGGTGAGTCCTGAAATCAAATTTTTGGTTCCTCTCTCTGGCCAGAAATTCCAGCTAGAACTCACTCCTACTTGAAGCACTTTCTTCTAAACCAATGTGTTTCTGGCAAATACTTTGTTAATTGAAAAAAGATGTTGTTGAGAAGCTTCTGCTCACCTCCTGTGCACCCTGAGCTCTCACCAGACTCACCAAGCACGGTGGGATGCAAACAGGTCCAAACCAGAAGGTTACAAACTGGTGCAGACCCAGCCAGTACAATTGAGACTTCTGTATGTTTGCCTTACACGTTACATCAGTTTCACTAGGTATAGTTAAATCCTGTTAACTAAGTATAGTTTAATTAGAGTGATTAAGCAAATGCAGCAACATACACTGCGTTAGAGGAAGGGATTGCCCTTTCCTTCAGTACACACTGCCTGGAGTGAAGCAGCCCTTTAGGCTTACTGACAGTGTTAGAAATTAATATAAAGTGAAGACATATGGATTCATTCTCCTCCCAAATATAGTTAAGCAACCTGGGAGCAATTTCATTAAAATCAGTCATTGTGGTCTAAAGGTCAAAAGCACAGGATTTTTGGAAAATTTGCTCTTGCAAAAAAAAATCTGCGTTTGTTTCTGGCTTTTTCTCATTCGCTGAGTTGTCTCTGTGGTGCCTACTGCAGTAACAACGAATGGGTTTCTCTCTAGATATTTTCTCCATAAATTTCAGAATATCCTTTCTGTTTTATATTTTTAATGTGAGCTGAATTTTTGGTAGCTGGAAAAGAGACAAGTGCAAGTCTTTGCTTCAGAGGAATGGCAAACGATTGCAATGGGAACATAAAACTGATACCTCATGATTAAGGAAGTAGCTGTGTTGAATTCTGGGTAGTATCGTATCTGACTCTCACTGAGTTTTAATAAAAATCAGTCAATCAAAAGTGATGACATCTGCATGTGATTGGTGACTTCCATATCCCTGACACAGTCAAGTTCATTACCTTCCTCTAGTAAAGAGGATGGGGTGACTACTGGGCTTGGGAGCATAACTGTGGACCCCAAAAGTTACAGGAGAGGAGATAAATATTCTCAACAGGGTGGTAGGATGGTGTGTAACTGTGGTCACTGCAGCTTCAGAAGGGAAAAGTGTAGGTTGCCCTATTCTCCCAGAAAATATAAATTAGGAAGCATTCAGGTGGTCCTGACTGGAAAGCGTAACCAGTTTTCCAGACCCTCCTGCATGAAGGACTTGATTCAAACCCTTTGAGATGGAGCAGGAACATTTCTGTAGACTTCGCTGAACTTGGGCCAGAGCTCAGAGCAGGGAGTATGTCCCCTTCCTTGGACTATGTTTCTGAAGTGCCCGTATGTGGGAACAGCACAGAACTGAAACAGGCCTTTCCAAAGGTTATCCATCCCTCCCACCCCTTGGAGTCAGCTCCTAATGGGCATTCCTGCTCAGCAGACTTCTGCTGGTGAGTGAGTGGGAGATGAAGAGAAGTGACCCTGATGAACATCTCCTGTTGCAGGTCCCAGTGTTTGTTGCCCATCGCTTCACCTGGGGACCCACTTGGCCTGCTGTTACAGCAGTCTCTACAGCAAGACATTGCCTCTGTACTGCTTCTCCTGTCCTGGTAAAGGGCTCCTGGGCTGCCTGGAAAAGCCATTTGACCTTCAGTAGCTAATGCTGAGGAGAAATATTTGCACTCAAGCCTCATTCTTGCTTGTTCAGAATGGAGCCCAGGACTCCCTGGAGGTGCGAGTCCAAGCTTGCTTGGTGCCTAAGCATTGGCCGGGCCATTTGGCTAGCAAGAATAAAAAACGCTGCAGTCTGCTTGGCCAGTATATTGCAGGCTTGATTCTTTCTAAAGATGGTTAAAGCCCAAGCCCAGGCGAACTAACAGTCAGCAAGCTAAATATTTCTAAAGTAGAAATACTTTTTAATGCTCTCAGACCTGGTCTTTACCCCACAACATAGACATAGCTGTACTCTGGGGGCATCGTTCAATGGAGTCTGATTCAATCCTAACATTAGGATGCCACAAAATGAAACCGCTGTAGTATTTTGCCCTCCCCTTTCCAGTGTGATTTAGAGAAGCCAGGTGAACCTTGTTTCAACCTTGTTCTTGGGTTCTAAGTGGTTGTTTCATTTAGGACATTTGACTAAAAGCCCTTCTCATGGAACCAACTCCTGTAGGAAAGATGCCAGCAATTAATGAAAGATGATAAAATAATAAAAGAAGTAATACATTAACTATATTATCCGTGAACATTTGGACAGTCCTTTTCATTATATCCTCTTTATGGACATCCTCCAGCAACATTTGAAAAGCTGCTTTATTGCTGTTCTGTGACTATTTTGGTTTCCAGACATTAACAAGTTATTTAAATGTAAAAGCCCTCTTTTGCTCTTCCATTTCCTACTGGTAGATTTGATGCAAATAACAAAAAATTGGTACATTGCATTTATACAATTTCAGTGTGTGCATGAATACTGACATCAAAAGGGATTTGGATCTTTAACTTTCTTCTTTTTCTTTCTCCTCCCTGCAAATGCACACAGATGCAAATATACCTTATGGATACGGGTGTATACTCTTCTGGTTGAGTAGCACAGTCCTATGTAGCCATAGTAACCATAACACTTTGATTTAGGCGATTTATCTCCTGAACCAATATCTTCTGAGTATAGAAACCAGAGTGAGTCCACCAGCCCAGGACACGAAGGTTTCTCAGCACCTTGGAAACAATAATCTCTCTCCCTCCCAGGTTAGGTGGGAATCACACCAGAGGCTCAGGACAGACTTGTGTCTCACCCACCTTCATGGCTGTGTAGCTCCTTTGGTGCTAGTTCTTTTAGAAGTGGCACAAACACCGGTCTGGAGGCACTGTTCAAAGCTTGACTGCTTTTGTACAAAGCAGAAATAGCTCTCCAGGTGATTCTGAACTCCCGCATCCAAACAGGCCATCAGGTGGGAATGGCTATTTTTGGAGCCTAGTTTTAACATAAAGGTTGGCTTATTTTGAGACAAGAAATGTAGGTATGGCCAAGCCCAAGGGGAAAGTTAAAGGTGAATTGCCTGTTATTTTACTCATTCATTCCACTCTCCCCGAACGCCTACAGACAACTCTTTAACAAACGCAGCAGCGGAAGTAGGGCTAAGATGATGTGATTCCTAGGCTGCCTTTATACAGCAGGTCACGATGCTTGCTTCAGAGTATTTGTTGCACAATAATCAAATGCTGTATCTGATTTTTTGTTCTGAAATAACCCTGTGGCTACAGAGGTTGATGAAAACTGCCAGGGTTCTCAACGTTATTTTTATTTTCCCTATACTCTCCCAGCTGCTTTTCTTCTGAAATAGCTGTTGCTCTAGCTTCATATATACATGTACACATACATATACATATACATATACATATACATATACATATATATTTAAATCCTCAACTATAAGTATTAGTTTGCCAGCCTGGAAGAAGAATGTCAATGATTTGTCAATTCTTTGTACTGAGTAATTGATTAATTGGCACAATGTTAATCTCTAAATCAGCAGCAATAAATTCTTTTATTTTAAATCTTGACCTGAAAGTACTAAAACACTTCTAATTGCCACTGTTGCTGTTGTAAAATGAGTAAATAAACTGTATTCATATCATAATCTTTGTTGCTCCTAGAATCTCTAATTGATAGTCACACCAGTGACTCAGTGCCAAGAAAGGAAAGGGATCTTGCTTTTGGTTTCTCTCAGGAATGCCTTGAATGGGAAAACCTGATGTTTTTCCATGGCAGTACTGGACACTGGCCTCTAATTTTAGTTATTGTTGCAATACTGTTTACTGCCTGTGTTGAGTCCCAGTGTGCTAGGTGTTATACAAACCCAAGACAAAACAGTTCTGAGAGATGAAGGAGAATAGGGACAGGTACGAAAGAAAAAAAAAAAGCCCCAAGGAAACAGTACAATAGATATCAGTTCCAGGATATCAGTTTTTTGAACTACTGACAAGTTTTCATCACGCATCAAAACAAATGGGAGTTTTAAGGAGAGGAGACATTTAATTTTATTTAAACTTTATATAACTGTTTTCTAGCAACTCAACATTTCCAGGACCCTGGAAGTCAGTTTTACCCTGACCCTTGTATCTATTCCTAAGAAAAGGGATATAGCAAGAATCCCACCCTCATGGCAAACCATAAATCCTGGGGGCCACAGGCAGATGGGATTAATGAAGAACAGCCTAGCGGTCCCAGCATTAGGATGGCAGTGTCCTCGTGTCTTCTCTAGGCTGAACACAGCTCAGCCTGAATGGAGAACCCAACCCTCTTATACTATCATCATGTGCAAACAGAATTCGTAGAGAAGTATTTTAACCTTGTGAAAAGCAGAGTTTTCTGACAGAGAAGCAAAACAGACCATCAGGAGCCAGCCCTGCCTTCTTTGAAGTCAGGGGAATTGGGGATGTTTTCTGGCAGACAAAATATAGCTCACCCTTCCTGTGTGAGTTATCCAAACTGCTGAGAAACTTGAGTGGCAGCTTCATGTTGTAAAAACCTACAGAAATGAAGTAAAAATAATAAAAGACCTAAATCCTGCCGGATTAAGCTGAGGCCCAACTTCTAAACTTTTGGGAACTAAGTCAGTATAAAAACTCAGCTAACAGAGTCACAATGCTTTCCATCCCGGGTCCTTGGATTCTGTTCTGTTTTATTCATTATCAACCCAAGTTTTGTAGCTGCAACTTTATTATCGTTCTCATTCCACATGTAGTTTGCAGATGAAAAAATGCTGAAACTGTACCAGATGTGATCTGGAAGAAACCGAGAAAAAAATAAATCCAGACCACCAGGTCACTGAAACCATGATTTCAGATGCTGTAAACCTTTACCTACAAGCATTACTGCATTTGACAGTATCACATTGTAAGTGGTTCTACTGCCTGAAACTAAGAGTTTGCAAAGCTGGAAACTTGTGTTTTAACACAAAATTGACTAAAGGTATCCAACACATCTAGAAAACCATCAGAAGGATCAGAAAACTGCATGAGCAACACCATGCGCATTGCCTCCCTGCATACTCCCATGGCACCAGGGACAACACTTTGAGCAGTCGAGTTCTGCAGAATTTTGGAGAGAGGCACTGGCAAGGCAGAAGGGCACAGCTCTTAGCACAGGCTTCTTGCAGTAAATACAAGTCAAAAAGCCAGCGGGTGCAGATTTAGTCATATGTGTTTTTAAACATATGTGTTGCCATCTTGTGGAGCGAGAGTACAGGTGACGGGGACAGAAATGCCCCTTGAAGGACACAGGGTTTCTCATCCCATGGACACCCAAGGGGCTGGAAGGCCGGAACGCTTCCTCCCCATGCTAGGAAAAGCCTCATGTTTTGTTCCTCTGTGGTGTACATGTTGTGGGTGCAGGTATTGACTGGAAAGCAAGTACACTGGTGTGGCGTAAATCTGCTCCTGCAGGTCAGCACTACGGTGGCAGAAGGCAATGGATGAGTGCTGGTACTGTACTGTTGCTCTTCTATGTCTTTGAATCAGTGAGGAATACACTGAATAATTTTTAGAAGTATTTTAATTAAGGTGGTGGTTTTTTTGGAGGAAAGGGTTTTGTGAGATTTCCCATATCATTCCTGTTTGCTTTTGTGGGAAATTTCCTAGCTATAATGCTAGCAAATGGTGGGCAGTGACTGAATGAACAGAGCAATGAGCTTAAGAGGAAATAGGGCTGTGAAGCCAGCCAATTTATCTTCTCCGTGTAAAACCTGTAGGTGAGGAGGAGGAAACTCCATTTGATGGCCATCTTTCATCAGACATTTGTGTCACTTAAAGATTCCTCTATGAGGATTAGAAAGTATAACAGTATGGAGTATTAATCATAACTGACTTGGTTGTTGAATTGACCTCTATAATTTAGATTTAGATTTCTGCTTTCAGAACACCCAATTGCTCCATCTTGTGCTCTAAAAGCAACATGAAAATGACTCTGTGTTTTACTACAGGCCTTTATAAACAACACCTGAAGACTTTGTCTTGTTTCTTAAACAAAGGGCTTCTTCTGCTTCATTAGTACCTTAAAATTAGCAGAGAATTTGTATCTTGGTCTTTTCTGTTTTTCCTAGGTGGAGCTGGATTACTTGAAAGGTGTGCGCTGTGATTTCTCTGATCACAGCTGTAGGCGTGGGAGTACTCTGTCTCCAAAAGAGAGAGCTGACATCTAACATCCCAAATGTCAGCAACTGAAATGAAACGGTTGTTGAAACCAAACCCACTCTAAAGTCCTGTGGAAGCCATCTGACTGATAATGCCAATGCACAGCTGTCAGTCTCTTGTCTCTTGTGATGTGTTGACTCACCAGCTGCAAGGCACCACGGATTTCTGGTCCAGGCAGGAGCTGACGAAGTCTAAAAAAAAGAAATAAAAGCATACCCTAAAAAATTTTCTCATGAATCCCAAAATGCATAAATACAACAGATTTTAGGCCTTCTTTGAATGTCATTAAAAAGCAAAAAAAGGATACAAGACCAGTTTAAAAGAAAAAATTTCAAGTCATCTTTGTCCTGTATAGGGCTAACTCCTGGCCCATATCAAGACTGCCTTATCCCATTTCCTTCTTTTTCCTGTATATGCGTGCATGATAATATATCTTATTGCAATGCTCGCATCCATAGAGTGATTTGTACAACAGGCAGAGATCATACACATCTAAAATGGCTTAAATGGGAGCAGCCGTGGTGGGCCTTTGTGAACTTTTGGCACCAGCCTCCCAATACTGTGGAGTACGTGATCGTTCACAGGAAGGTGTGGGATTGCTGTGGGATCGCTGATAGATTTCCTTGGCTTTCATTATGTGGGGTCAGATCCATTTCTCCTGGTGCTCTGGCCTTCAAACCTGCGGCTGAGCATCTTCACCACAGCCCCAGTGCTGCTATACCAAGTTGGTGCACTGAAGCAGAAATGATGGGGCTTAAGCGCTGTGGGAAAATACCCTGCATGCGGGAACGGAGGAGGACATAAAAATGGATGACCCTGCAAGATCTCTTGCAAGAGCTTGTATGGCTTAAAAATGATAACAAAATCCATAACTAATTGAGTACTTTTGATTGCTAGCTTACGAACATCCTTCTTGATTTACATTTCAAGCTTTTCTCTAGAGCTGAGGGAGCTGTAACTGAAAGCCGAGATTCTCACAGAGCCACTTGCTCTAGGAGCTGGCAGCAAGGCAGAGAGAGAGAATGAAGGGCAAGATTGGGGCTCGGACTGCTGTGATGGGGCCTTAGCGAGAGGCTTCTTCAGCCAAGAGGCTCTCACTCTTCAGGAGATAAGTTTATAACTCAGTCTGCGAAATGCTGAATCACTTGACTGGCAAAGCTGAAGTTACTCCTCTGATAAAATACGTTATCTCTGCTGTTCTCTGGGTGACTTGTCCTGGAGAAATACAGTGCCTAGCTTATGCTTCATCAGAAGTAATTAATACGAAATCAATTCTGTGATGCAATATTTGCCATGAAAAACACTTTACGACAAACTAATTTGAAAAGTAATTTACCTCAGATACATTTTGGGAAGACTGTTATATGGCAAGCTCCGCAATATAAAATTGTAGTGACTCTGCTAAAGCCAACATTTAGTAAACCTTAAAATAGTCCATGTCTTAGATTTTAGAATAATCTACAAATGGGTCATTTTTCAACCTAGAGACTTTAGAAACTCCACTGTTAGACAGATCCAAAGAAGAATTTTATTTGCCAATAAAATTTTCCAAAGGAACTGCTTTAAAAATGGTTAGAACATAATGTAATGGCTCCATTTAACATTTTCAGCTAATGGGTTTGGTTTCCTATGAGTAAGAGTTTGGGACAGAGACATCTTATTATTCATATATTAGAAAATAATTTCTTTCCTATTTTAAATGCAAATGTCAGTGCAACCCTAAATGCTGGACTGCCTTTTAAGTATTTGTCATCAGATCTATTAGTCATCCAAATTTTAAGTCCATTTGTGATTGGATCCATTTGTCACATTAGACAACACTTCGTTTAAAATAATCATCAGTGGAACATTAAGTGAAAACATTCACATGATGATTTGAAGATTGCAGAGGCAAGGCAAAAAGTATATTACTGAATCAACCTTCATTTTTCCCCCAAATTTAAAAGATTTTTCAACTGCCAATATTTAAAAATAGTATACTGCTATTGCTACAAACGTAATTTAAAAGAAAAAGGAACCACAAATCCAAGGAATAAGAGATGCTACATTAGCAGATTCATGCAGTTGGAATGTAATTTCTGTCTTTGTTTTGCTACAGTCTCATAGTCAGACTTAACATCAGTAAGCTTCCAAAATTTTGTATTTTTTTACATTTTTAACACCACTTTTTACATAAAGGCCTCAGTATGGGATAAATGTGACCAAAACCACATATTGCTAATACTAAAAACAATGAAACTCCCAAACGCACCATACTGATTTTCTTATATTGTACAAGCCATTCAAAAAATGCATTTGTAAGTTTTCAGAAAACCTACTGTATTCAACATTTTTGTAGTACAAAAATACCTAAATTTCTGCTTCAAGGGCATATCTCAATGAAACCTTCAATGGAGAGACATTTGGATGGTTTCATGTTAAACAGTGCTCCAAAACTGTGCTGCTGGGCAGCACGAGAAGCAGAAAAGTCCTTGGCTCTGTGTGGGCACTGCTCTGCAGCAGCTAAAACATTAGTGTGTTATCACCACTATTTTCATCAAAAATCCAAAACACAGCATTATGTGAGCCTCTACGAAGAAAATTAACTCTGTCCCAGCCAAAACCATGACAAGACGATAAATAACATGACGAGTCTTGGATTTTCTTTTTTCAGTGCAAGATGGCTACTCGCTGTCAAGGAAGGATGCAAAATTCAAATAGCCAAATCATCTCATAGAGTTTTAATGCTCAAATACTAAACATGAACTTTCTAGTTTTTTGGATGCTGGAAAATATTACATTTTGCCAGTTATGGTCTGATATTAGGAAGGGTCAATGTCCATTAACTCCTATGAATTACTCTAGCCTTAGTAGTGTTATCGCTACAGAGGTAACACAATTTATCTTTCTTTAGGTTTCTTCTGTTGAGCTAGCTTCACTTGAATTGAATTACACTGGGAACTAACTTTCAAATTGTGTACATATTGTTCTGCATTTATTCATTTGTCTGACAAAGCCTTTTAAGGCCAAGGTTTATAATTCACAGCGCTGGTAAAAGCTGACCTGCTCAGCACCTTCATTCCCTGTGAACATGGGAGAACATTTCTTTTTGGGCTCACAGAGAAATTGTGAGAAGGCCCTGGATGAACAGAGCTAGTCTGGATTCACTTTACCTAGTGGCTGTGTAAGTAACAAGCATGGAACAGGCTAATTCAGCATCTCTGTTCTTGGGTGGGTTATTCAGCTTGAGTTCAGTGCATTATCTCTATCACGTTAAAAGTTTCTGTGTGTGGACTGGAATGTGACTAGGAATTACATTTCAGTGATAACATCCACTGTCTTTGCAATAAATAGCAGCCGTATGCCTATTTTCTTCTAATTCTGAAATTGTTTGTCACCTGGTTGCCTGAGCATCAGTAATCTGAGCATTTTTGAGGGATCATGGGTTAACAATGAAAAGGAAAATGTTGACAAATAGACTCAATGTGGGATTCAGTAACTCATGCTACTGAACGTTGGAACAAGAACAAAAGATAAACCTACCACAAACCTACTGACAACATTTTCTGTCATACCAGTTAAACTTCCATGCTAAAGGAAACCTTTGCAGCCCAACCTGTTCACAGGAAAGAGGACAAAAATCATAGAATCTTTTAGGTTGGAAAAGACCTTCAAGAGCATCAAGTACAACTATTAAAAATGATTCACACTGAATGCTGATCTCTGCTAGTGCTTTCGTGTGTGATCTTGGGCAACTCATGCAGTCTCTCTACCTTATCTCTTCAAGGTAATAAATACTTTCGGTCATCACCTTCTCTTTTGTCTATTAGACTCAAACTATGAAAAGTATTGTTTACTTTTTATTACCGCTTTAAAAACAATGTAGCTGCAATTTCAGGAAGACTCTGTATAAACTACCATGACAGAAATAACTTGAGTTCTTGACATTTCTCTGTCTCTCTTGCTTTGTTTTTCCTTACCCGTGACACTGTATGTTTTTGCAGCCATATTTCTTCCTTTCATATTGTGGCACTTGATCACGAACTCTCTAGGAGTACTGGGTGGTGAGGGTTCCCTGATTGTCTCCTCACTTTGTACAGTGATCTGCTCATCATATTTCATTATCAAATGCAAGGTTAAATACATTATATAGACATTTTAGGCATGAGACTTGCAAGGTTAATGCAAGTACAGCAATAACTGCTCTTTGAATATAATTATACCTTCACCATATTCACTCAGCTATAATTTTTTTTCTGGATACCAGGGCTATGCTATGGAAAACATTACTTTCCATCAGGCCTCGTTATTGGACTTCTTGAGGTTAATGTTCTTAAAACCAAAATATAATCTACAAAAGATGTCACGTCTTGGGAAATAGTTACCAGAGATGCTTTATTTAGTAAATTAATGATCAGCAGTGACACATTGCAAGCATACTAAGTACAGCATGAGACTGCCCTGTAAAACTGTCATTCTAGCAGCAACAGACTGAAACTAAGTAAACAGTTTCTCTTGAGTTCAAAAGTTAAACATATCTGTAAAATTTAGCTCCCCTTGTGTCCTAGACAGTGGACAGTATGGGGCCAACAAACACATTTCATAGGCTGTATATTTTTTTGCATCAGATGGTATTTTGTTTGCTTGTGTGGCTCCTGAGGATAGGAGCTTTATCTAAGGAATAAGTCAGCTCAGTGCAGAGTCAGGAAGAAAAACTGAACTTTATTACTACAGTTTCTAAAAAAAACTTCACCACAACTAACAACAAGCAAATTTTCAAGATCTTTTTGTTCTGTCTCTAAGGTCAGATAAATAAATATCCAAAGATAATCTGTGGTATACTATCTGATGACTCCCAACCATGCCAAACATGCCACAACCTCATAACTTAAAAATAATTGAAGTGGAGGGAGAGGATAATAAGAAACTTCCTAAAATCCTCTCGTATAGTCACCAGAAAAATATTATCGCCAGCTGTAAACAGTAAGGGGATCAGATGCATGAGTCAGTCCCTGAAACAAATTCGTGATCTTCTCTTCACTTAAAGTTAGCTTTAAAATATACTGTTTCCAGGAAGACTTCCAAAGACAGTCTACACTAGAAACAAATCCCATTTAAAAAGCTGAATATAAACAAACAAACAACAACAACAACAAAACCCAAGAGGATTATAGTAATTGATAATATTTGGCCTATATATCTTTCACTCTTTTCTCTTTTTCATTTTTCCTCTCTTTTAGGTTTAGCTTACTTTGGATGGTGAGGAAAAATATCCAGGTCAAGTTTCTGGCATAATCTGGCTGCTTTGCATCACATTTTCCTTAAAGTGACTGTAATCCCAGTTTAGTTAATAAAGAGATACTTCCATCAAGCAGAAACTCTCTAAGCTGAAGGGTCACCAGAGGTGTTCTCTAGAGCCTGTCCAGCCTCAGACCTGTCCTGTATTCTTCCGTTAATGACTTCGACGTGTACAAGAATTTACTGATAGTAAGAAGTTGAAAGGCACTGTAAGTAATGAAGCGAACCTGAACATCCTTTAGAAAGTACTCAATAGCCAAAAGTACTGGGATCCAAAAGAGACAAAATTTCATAGTTCAAAAGTGGCCTGCTAGGGGCATAATAAGAGAAGCTTCTGCTGTGAATGGAACTCATCAACTGAAAATGTCTGAGGAAAAGCAAGATCAGGATGTGCCAGCGAAACCCAGGGTTATTACGAGACCACAACGTTATGGAGATATGAGAAAAGAAAATGCAAACTATGCATTCAAAGAAGTGAAGACAAGGAGACACGGTTCTGGAGATGGCCTGGGCCATCCTCGCTTTGTTCCACTGCCCGCTGAGCAGATCCTGCTCACTAAACTGACGGAAAATTCTTCACATTTTCTCCCGGGTTATTCTTCTGCTGGTTTAATAAACTGAATTGAAAGGTCAGGCAAGAGCCAGAACTGGTTGCACAGGAAACAAACGCATGGCCAGGAGAGGGAGGAGGAGACAGAAGTCACGGCTCATCCCTTTCAATGGCATGAGGCAGTTGAATTGACTCAGCCGGTTTCTGGAAACCTCACCTAACTCGTCAGAGCAAGGCTTGCTCAGCCTACCGGAACTGGACTGGGCAGAAAGAAGACTGTGTCTGTATATAAACACTCCACCAGATAAGACAGAGGCCAACGCTGGTGGAAGAACAAATGGATATAAACTGGACATGAGTGGAGTTAGGCTAGAAATTAGAAGAAGGGTTTTAGTCTCCGTATCAGTCAGATTCTGCTACAGCTTCTCATGGGAATAGTCAGGAAAACAGGAAAGTCCTGAGCACTGGGGAACAACCAATAAATACTCAAGTAAAAAATTTAAAGCAAACAGAAGGCAGCACTGTTTCACCCACGGAGCATTTTACAGGCACACAGCACCAGGATTCTGCTCTTTGGGAATGCTGCAGAGGCCAAAGGGATAAACGGACTCCTGGAGGGATTGGCCAAATTCCTGAAGGATAAGCCCATCAGTTTCTACTTTGAAAAGCCCAAGTTTTGCTAGGCTGGGACTCCATAAATTTGTGCAAAGGATTATACATATGGAGCCTGTGGTAACAGGGAACTTGAGTGCACGATGCAGGATGCCTTTTCAAGTCCTACATCGAAAGCGTATGGATCACTGCAGAGGAACTGGATCAAATTCCATGTCCTGCATTACACAAGAGACCAAACCAGTGTTCTTATCTGCCAAAACATTTATTTGCTTAAAACTATGGTACCAGATAATGCAAAGCAAGTAAAGCTTGTAGGCAAGTTTCCATGTTTCAGTTAAAAGTATTTGTAGTTGATTCTTCACCATTTATCATTCATACTGACTTCAGTAGCTGCAGGAACTAATTGGTAAGCACAGGAAATGGAACTGATGAAAGTTAGCACACAATTAATAAAAATACAGTTTATACATTATTTCAGTTATTCAATTTTCATTTTTAAATGATAGGTTTGTGTTCCAGAGATGCATAATACACAAAATTTACCAGATAGTCATACCAGTGAGTTACACAGTTCCATAAAACATTTCAACGCCAACCCTAAATGTTTAAAAAATGATAAATTGGGCCCCAATAATCATGATGAATCCTTAAGAAGTACACTTTTTTTAAAAAGGAATCAAGAAAATTCTGACTGCATTGAAGTCAATGACAGACCTTTCAGAAAGTAAATGACAAAATCCATACGGGATTCTTTTTAATTGCCTTTTGTTTTTTATGAGCCTTCAGGACTCACCTACGTCCCATTTCCAGTCTCTGTAACTAGAAAATTAATTTTCCTCTTTAACTGACTGCTGGAGTTTTCCTACAGTCTAATAACTCCAGAAGTTGAGGCATTACGAGAAGCACCAGTTATCACAAAGTTTGTGCTGTAATTATGAGAGTCAGCTAGAGTGCAAATATTTCTTTTAATCTCATCCTGCAGAATGAGTGCAGAGTGTCTGGCAGGGAGATTTGATGAATTAGGCAGGACTGCCCTCGGGATGAAGGGCTGGGAGCATGGTCCAGCCAGCTCTGAGAGAGTGGAGGAGACCAAGCTGGGAGGGAGAGAGGGTCGCAGATCCCAGCAGACCTGACCTTGCCATGCTCCTCATGGGACAGACAAGCTGGGGCGATGCTGTCTACTTTTGCCACTGTTTACCCCCTTCTTTGTTGCTGCCACTTTTTATGCCCCGTGTCCTCCTGCAGAGGCACGAGATGCTGGCCTTGTTCTGCAGATGGCACGGGCAAGTGCACAGCAACAGCAGAGCTGTTGTCCTGCCCTTGGCAGCCGGCTGCCCTGGGCAGCTCCTGACTATCTGTGCCTGGTGTCAACCCTGCTTGCTGGGCTGCATCTGCGATGGAGAGAAGCAGAGGACTATCCATGGAAAATATTTAATTTTCAGGCCACTTATGTCCAGACCAAGCCTGACACCTCAAACTATGCCAGTAGACTTGATGTCATTTAACAGAAGAAGGATTTATCTTTTGCTGATGTTAGCTGACTTCATTTTTTAAGACTTGACTGTTCATTGCTGGTTGAACCTCCTGGGAGCTGCATCACACAAGAACAGTGATAGTGGAGCAGTAAAGACCTTTCTTGATGCTGGAAAAAACATGGAAAATAGCTGGAAGTATCTGTTTGAAAGATACGAGTCCAGCCTAAGGAGGGAAAAAAGGAGAAATCTGCAAGAAACAGGAACGGCAGGAGGGGGCCAAGAGGGACAGAAGTATTTTAAACTAAAAATAAACTTCACTTCTCAAACTTAAATATAATAAAGCTGTCCATTAAAAAAATAGTACCAGATTACATCTCTACAGTGCCAAATAATTAATGACTTTTAATAACCCTAATAAATTTGGATTTCATCAAAACCTTGTTGCATATCATTGACTGTTTCAAGCAAGGACTATGAGCTCTTAAGGGAGACTATCACCTGCACTAAAACGTACACTGCTGACATCTTTCCCAGGTACATCAATTATAATTAAAGAGCAATAAGAATGCCAGGATGGACTTCTCAGGCACTTTCATGCAGGAGCCCCCGCATTTAAAATTAAATCCATTAATTGTAACTACTGTACGCTTGTGATCTCTCTGATAGCGTACAAACCAATTCATTGCTTTTGCAGTCATGCCAGTCTTTGTTAATTAAGGTTTGTGATTTATTTAATTTGAGCAGAGATGTATCAGAGTGCCCCAAACCGGACTGATAAAAGGTCATTAGTTCATGCTGTTCAAGACAGTTTGGAATCTGCTCATGAAAAATGTTTCTAGGAGCTTGACAAAAATTGATTAGCAAAATGGGCTCTAATTGTTTAAAGGAAAGCTCCATATTTTCTTCAACCCAGCCATCTGAAAGTTCATATGTTAAGAAGCTCTTCTCACTCTGGACTGGCTCTGAAATACATTTGAAGATAAAAGGCTTTTTTTAAATTATTGTTGGCATTGCTTAGGGAAGGAGGCAGCCACAGTGCTGTCATCATTTGGAAACTTCATTTCTTTTTTCTCTTTCCACATATAGCAGCCAACATCACAGTCTCTGAGTGATACTCAAATAGTAACGAACGTGTTCCTCAAAAAAAAAAAAATACTGAGGTGGGAGTATCTCTGCTTTACAAATGGGAAAGTGAAGTAAAGAGTGGAGGACTGATATGACTAAGTCCTTGTGGCTTAGAAGAGACTCCTTTTGTCATCAAAAGGATCTCAGCAATTGAGCAATAATACTGAGCATGGACTGGTACATCTCATCTTAAAGTCAATATTGGATGAGTCACAACACCCATATCAAAAGGAAGCCAGGCCAGCCAGCTCAGATGTAAATGGCCACGCTGTAGCTATCTAGCTAGGTGAACTGAATCACAGAACCAGAAAACAGCTGAGGTTGGAAGGGACCTGTGGGCTTAGTCCAACGCCCCTGCTCAAAGAAGGGCTAACAGATTGCTCAACACCTTGTGCAGTGAAGGTCTGGATATCACCAAGGATGGAGGGTTCACCAGGTATCCATGTCCTGTTGCAGTGTTTGACCACCTCTACCATGAAAAATTTCTTCCTAATAGCTAGTCAGAATTCGCCTCTTTGCAACTTCATTGCTTCTTGTCCTCTTGCTGTGCGAGACTCCATGAGGAGTCTGGCTCCACCGTCTCTATACCCTGCCATTAGACAGTCACAAAGAGCAATAAGGTCTTTACTTCAGCTCCTCTTCTCAAGGCTGAACAAACCCAATTCTTTCAGCCTCTCTTTGTATCATATGGTCCAGACCCTCATCATCTTGTTGGTCCTCTGACACATTTGCTCCAGTATTTCGATGTCTTTCTTGCATTGAGGAGCCCAAAATAAAATGGGAATTACTCAACAGCCTCTAGCTCTTTTCTCAATCCCCTTCTGTGACACTAATAGTAATCCTAAACAATTTTATCACTCATTTCTTATTTAGGTCTCAAAGGCTGTTTAGAAGTGCGTAAGCATCATGGCTCCTTCTTTATGGATGAGTACCATGTGGCGTGTCTTTAGACATGAGGAGGGTGAATTCATCCTGGCTAACTTCAGCCATGCCCATGGTAAGCACCTAATCTCATCATGAATGGGCAGTCAATAAACACTCACCTCCAGCAAGTGATCAGCTGAACCCAGCCTCAGGAAGGAGGTTAGAAGACGAAGGAAGTGCTTCTCTCTATTGAGAGGTCAAGATGAAGAGGCTAGGCTAGAAGCCTAATATTTAGACAGCTGAAATTAGATGACACTGATCTCACTCAATGAAATATTAGTGTAGGTACGAGTAAAATCCAGGAACTTTATTATAAGGCGGCATAAATGTTCTTTACCTCTGTCGGGTTATGTGTAACCAAGCTGATTTTTATTAACTGCAGGGCTAATTTAATGGATCTCAATGGTGCAAAATCTAAGTTTATAAAGGAACTTATACACCTCGTCTAGCTAATACACCCATGCAGAAAATGAATCTGAATAACCTGAATGATGTACAAAGGTAAGTCAGAGGAATCTTCTAGAACTGCATAGTGCAGCTGTGCTAAATTGTTCAGAATCATTTAAAATATCAGAACTTTATTGTTTCCTCTTAGTTATCTTAACTGATTTCTCTCCCGCCCCCCCCTTGTTTACTCTTAATTATTTTCCAAAAGATTGGAATTTATGCCCTTTAAATAATTTTTGGATGAATCTTCACAATATGACCTTATCAGTTGCCTTCAATTTCCATGTTTCTAGTAGGTATTGAAGGTCACTTCCATCTCATAATTATCTTCTGACTGGCCATGATGTCAGCTTATGTTTTCTTATTTATTTTCACTGTTACAAGAGCCTGTACTCTGAACAACCCACGTGAGTGCTTGTTCCTACTTAATGAACATAGGTTGGGATGTACTGAGATCTTCTTTTTCAGACATTCAAAACCTTTAAAAATGTCAATTATGAGTAATTTGTTATCAAGGACCTCTTTAAATTCTTCTTCTGGGAACCTTTGCAAGAAAACACTTCCATATATAAAAATAGACATATATATACATACATACACATATACGTGTGTGTGTGTGTTTCTCTGGACCACGAGAAAGTTCAGGTAACCTAAAGCAAAGAAATAATCTGGTCTGGTTTTCCTCAAACCACATGAAAGATTTGACTTTGATAAGGCTTTTGTTTACATGGGCACCAAGGGAAGGTGAAAATACTCCAACCAATTTGAATAGGAAATGAAGTGGAACATGTTTTAACAACAGTTAGATACGTACTGGCCCATAGCACACGTTTCTGTCAGCATAAAATCAGCATGTTGGAATTTGCTTAGAATGGCAATTTTTATAATGCTTATGTATAGGGAAAGCTTCCAGGTATATTAAAGGTGAGCCAAAGATAACAAAGATAAGTATGAAGTTATATTTGTGCTCACTTGATGGCAATTATTCTTTGTAATTGGGCTTTCAAAGACACCTAAGGATCGTGGACACTCCATTCCCATTAAAATAAATTGATACTTAAGTTTTTAGACAGACTTGTGAAAGAGCATCCGAATCTTTACTTTATTATTTAGCCGAATATCTTTATGGCACTAGTATTGGAATTAAGTATGTTTACAATTTTTAAATCCAGAAAACAAACTAGGATTTATGTTTAACTAACACTTGCCAAGTAACATAATAGCGTCTCTCAATTATAGCTATAAAACTATAATAAGCCTTTATCCTCACACTCCTTAGAAGACTGGATGCCTAAAATAAATGATCTCGTTCAATCAAAGGCTGTAAATCACATGTAGGAATCTCTGGGGGGAAATTTTGCTATGTATATCTTGTAACAGAGCTGTGACCATAGGGTAATAACTTTTTTTTTTATCTTAGAAACTATGGATATAAGGTTCCTTAGTATCTTCAGCTTGACATTCCTGTAGAGGAGTAAGGAGTCAGTATGATAAAAGATACCAATGGTTCGATTGTTTTAGAGTCTATGGAGCATGAACTGCAGGCAACCTAGAGGTATTCACAGATTTCTAATGGGCACCCCCAAATCTCCTTGAATCAAGCCAACAAGACATGAAATGATCACCCCGGACTGGAATCCAAATGCCTCATCGTAGTTCACTGATCTGATTAGTTTTGTAGTACAGGATGGATCTGGTCCATTTTTCAAAACTGGGCTAAAGCCTTGAACAGTTGTTTTGGTAACGTAGATGAGGTTTTAGGTCTTAATAGTTCCTACAATTACTGCTGAATCTGGCCTTGGCTCAGGAATAAACTCCTTGTATTGAAAAGATTTACTACCCTAACTATATCTGTATCTCAATTTAATGAAAATGTTAAGGATAATTTGATGGTCTCTTGCCAGTGTAATTTTAAATAAAATGTCTTCATTCCTTGGCAGTGTCTGTTGGCACTTAGGTTTAACTAAAGGAAGTGCTTAAGTGAAGTGCTTTTTACCTTACAGTCTTGCCAGTATCTTCTCTGATAGAACAGACTTAATTTTCAGTGTTTTACTCAGAGTAAATAAATTTAAAAAAAAAAGTCCCACCATCAGTCCTTATAAGTAGCAAACCTTATTAAAGTATTTCTAGAAATCAGATATTGGCCTATCACAGCATTTGGACTAATCTCAAGCCTCATCTCATGTAAATTAAAGTATTTCTAACTTATTTACTCTTCATTTATTATGCACTCTTGTAAAAAATGTTTCTGCATCTTGGAAAGAAATATAGCACATAATGAGGTGCTGTCAGTGCATCTTAGATTTTCATCTGAGTTCAGCAAGTCAGCATAAAAGTTTAGGACACTTTATTATAATTGCACAGGGAAAGGAAAGTAATGGCAAGATGGTGACAATTTGGCCATCATATCCTACAATACTGAGCAACTGCCAAATATCCTCTTGATTGCTTACCCTGTCTAAATAAAGATTATACCAACAGGAATAAATGCACAGAATGGGGCCAGAAGGACAATGCATCAGAAGTTAAATTGTTTGGGGATTACTCTGGCAGTAAAAAATTATTGTAGATGAAAAATGGTGCTCATTCAAAGGGCAAAAACAGCATGCATAAAATTTGGTTTTTAATGCTACTTATTTTTTTTAATATGTGAAGAGTTTATAAAAACTATAAAATCTCTCCCTGACAGAGACAGAATGTGCCTCTACTTACAGTAAGTTACCAGTAGCTCCATAATTTTAAAAGTTCATAAGTCACCTCGGTAATGCTATCCTTAGCACCCAGCACACCATAAACTGAAGATCGTCCTAACTGTTGGGAAGGAATTCTCTTTTCTTTTCATTCTTGCTCCCCATTAAATCTTCATTCCTGGTTTTCTTCTGCTCAGCGCCAAGGTGTCAACAAACTACATTTAGAAGATGGCTTTGCTCCAAGTCATGCATAGTGAAAAAGGAAAAAGAAGACAAGGGAGTACAGGGGGCTACGATACAGGCAGATATGAACCACAATTTTTTTCCTGTCCTTTGCTATTGTCAGGCGTATGATTCTCTCCAGCTCATGAGAGAATCTATAGACAAATTTCCCTCTGACATGGATTGAATCACACTGTGCCCGTTTTCAACAAATGTGACTATCTCGTGTGTGTGTGTTGCTGTTTTCATTTCTATGTCATGCATTTACGAGAAAAATAAATAATCTTCATAGCCTCTGAAAACTTACCCCCCACTCCATGCCAATGCCAGAACTTAATATTACTTCTGCTCAGGCACAGAGTCCTTCAGTGTCTCCCTCTCTGTCCTCCACCTGCAAGCAAAAAGCAATACAGACTATCAAACGTACCTGACACCCCACAGGAGATGTAAAACATGCTGAGACTGGGTCACTGTACATATATGTTATGATTCAGATTTTAATTGCATAATCACAGATTTCTGTCCAGAGAACACCCACCCTCCAGGGACATGCAGGATACGGGCCCTATGGAAATGCTCCTGTTTGTTCATTTCTTACCGAGCAGTGGCTACCTTCAGCTACAGCAGGGATGTTAGCACATGGTGCAATCCTATTTCTATCACTGCAGTAAGCTCAGTGGCGCAAGTTTAGAAAACTGCCATGCAGTTCAGACATCACACAAGAATGTTGGGTAACCTTAATTAAAAGCCTCATCAGCTGGACTGTGTGCGATAAGCACTGTCCTTACCTGTGTTGCTATATGTCTCTGTGGAAATAAAGGTAATGAATGTTCTTGCCATTATTAACTTACACTTTGTTTGAAGCTGATAGTGAAAGTAAACAAAAATGTTTCACTTTGGGAATCGTCCTCTGACATTCTAGCTCCAACACAGCTGTAAGGTATAAAGTAATACTCAGATGTCCAAGTGTGGGATTCATATGGTTTTCTTGTCGAAACTATGTTTTTGTCATATATGCTGCAAATTTACTAATAGTTTTGGTAAAACTCTTTGGTAAAAAAAAAAAAAAAGAAAAGAAAAACAATGGGGAAAATAGGGGCCCTGTTTTGGTTACTACTCCTAAAGAAAAATGTGGTCAGCCTGGACGGAGTCTTAGTGACAGCACCAAAACTGGTCAGTATTTTGGAAACATGGATAGATGGTGAAAAATGAAACGTGATTTTTTTAGTCCAGAAAAAAAAAGACTGCAGGAGAATAATAATCTTCATATATATGTGTATATATAAGCTGCTACAAAAATGAAAAGCATCAGATGTTTGCGTGTTTAGTGCAGGCAGGCTAGAAATAATCATTTAGCAGGCAGCAACAGATATATAAAGTGGATGCTAAGAGAAAATATATGACTGTAAATGTATGACTGTAAGCAGCTAGGCACGGTGTTGAACTTCCTGGGTTGCAATGGTTTACCTAAACTATACTCAATACAGATGTGTAAAAGGTGCTCTAGAGCAATATAAAGTTAGAGATGTATGTATTTAGAGAAATTTTGTATGTACATATGTTCTTAGAGATACTGATTCTTTTCTTAGAGCATGGGGAGTGAGGGGAGTCCTAAACAACAATAACAACAACAACAAAGGGAATTTTCTTGGAAATGGAATACTTGCCATCTGTGATTCTCACATATCCAGATGGAATGGCCCTATATACCTGATTTCAAATAAAAGGTAGAAAAATTCAGTATTGGCTCAGGGGAGTGAAAAAAATTTTGAGTAATTCAATCTTTTTAACAGTTTGCAGTCTGGTGAACAACTGGACTTTTGCAGTCCAGTTGTATCTGGAAGCAATGTGTGCATATGCCTGCAAAGGGAAAAAGGAATAATCAAAGGGCAGAGAACTGTGATTAAGAGAAAACAAAAAACCCCATGGAATGTGCAATAAGAAAGGAGATGAGAAAGATGGGAAACTGCATATGGAGCTAACTTCACTGCAGCAGGGGAGGCAGGTGGGCGTTAACGCAGGCATCCATAGATGAGCATGGGCATATGTTCCTTGATCCCTAGGCATATGTTTGCCAGGGCTCTGCACGCACTAACAGGACTTAATTGTCCTGACCAGCTTCAGCTGGAACCCCCACTCACTCTTCAGTGCAGGGACAGCTCAGGAGAGCTGTCTCCAGCCCTGTCTCTTGGATGAACCTTGGACCTATCTTCTGTCTCCTGCTGCTTGTGGCTGGACGTTCTGGACTCATGCCCTCACCGTTTCTGAGGCTGTTGGTGGTTACAGAGCCCTGCCCTATAACCATCGCTGGGCTCTGCCCACGGTGTTCGGATCCTGTGGGCTTTTGTCCTGGTTGGCGAGGGCATAGCCTGTCCTTGGGTCACCCCCACTCATCTTCCTTCACAGAGAAACCCTGCTCTTGATGCTCCCTGATAATGTCAAACCAGCCACCACTCTGACTTATTAAGTGACAGTGAGTTTTCTGACTCTTTTATGTCTTCTCCACTATGATATAAATGTATATTTTGTACTAAAAGTAAATGTAAAGAGAAAACACATTTAGTTTCCTCTATGCTTCCATAAATTCACTGCATTCAAAATACAAACAGTTCATTCAATGTTATCTTCGTTTAATAAAATTACACCTAGAGTGGCCTCCAGGGGCACATGCAAATCCTTAAGGTTTCTCAGGAGAAGGTTCCTCAGTCAGGCCCATGTCATTCACTGACCACATCTTCAGCAGGGAACAGCCTGGGTCAGCTGAGGATCTTGCGTCTTTCTGACACTGAAGCTGGCCCCTGCCTAATATGTATTGGTCCCAGACCTGCTTCACAGAAATCCTGATCTGTGTGCGCACTTCCACATTTGTTTGGCTTCTTCAACAAGGAGGTAATCCCTAAGTTGGCTTTGTTACTGATAATACCTCAGCATGAACTTAGGACCAAGCAGTTTGCTTCTGGACTAATGAAAATCAATGAATTAACTGCTACAGACACCTAGATTATTACTATGGTTTTCTGTATGAGACTTACCAAATTCATTGGGGCTGAAGTCCACTTGAAAAGAATGCTGTCAGGCTTGGAAAGAAACTTGCTATCCCTCCTATGTAGAGCACTCCATTTTCGTGAAGCCAAATTGTACACCAGTGGTGAGATATTACATCAGCAATGCAATGTGTTGAAACTGCGAACCAACATCACACATGATATTTCACAATGCCCCAAACCTCAACTGCATCTGCAAACAGTATTTATAGGAGGCCAGGCTTGCTCATACTGAAACTATGTTATCTCAGGAAATGCAGGGCTAATATTCAGCCTCACCAAGCACTTGTTCCCTTATAAAAAAAATCTGAAATTTAAAAATCTAGATGCTTCTGAATCATCCAAATTCAAAGAAATCTCCACAAATATTCCATTTGTCACACAGCACGGAAACAGATATATGGCACTGCATTTTCAGTACGAACTCGCTCCCAAGTGTGCTCAGTCTTCTGACAAATCCTTGCCATTCGTTTGTTGTGATACGGCAATGTGAGAATTCACGAGTTAGGGCCCAATCACATCTCCACTAAAGGAAATGAAAGCTGGATTTGAGCATGTATATTTATTTAGCACTTGGTAGCTGCAGAGTGAATAAATGCTTTTAGTTATTGCTTTCATCCATATCACCTCTGTGTCTGAAACGATGCAATCGCAGTGCTGAAAAATGGCGATCAGGCTAAGAAATGTAGGATAAAGGAGCCTCAGGTGTAGTTTCACCCTTCAGGTCTGCTGCTGCTATGTTAGCACCTTTTTCTCTTCCCGTTCCTTGCGGCCTGTCGAGGCCCGAGCCCCGCTCGCACCGGGGCGTTTCTCAGACAGGCTTTCACATCCCTGCAAGCACAGCAGCCCGTAGTGCTCAGTGTCCCGTCTTCAGACTGCTCACTGTAGTCTTTGCAAAGGGGTAACGACTACCACAGGCTTATCCTACAAAAACGACAAAAGCATTTAAGTAAATACTCGTGTTGCAAACAAGATGTCGGCCTTTTGGTTCAAGAGTCCCGCGGACACGCACGCCGGCCCTCCCTGACCTAGTTCAGGGCAGACTTTAGCTGCGCGACGGGGCGCAAGCCGCGGCCCGGGGGC
>VXAL01019416.1:2993-17028 GCA_013399475.1 Chauna torquata | reverse complement strand
CTCCCCGGGGTCGGCGGCGGCCCCTCCGCTCGCCCCTGCCGGCCGGCCGGCGCCCCCTGTGCGGTGTCAGCTCGGGGGGCCGGACTCCGCTCTAGATGGGATAAGCTGTAAACATGTTTAGCTTTGAAGGGGATTTCAAAACAAGGCCCAAGGTGTCTCTCGGAGGAGCGAGTAGGAAGGTAAGAAACGCCGCCTGTCTGTCTCCGTGTTTATGTCTGCTTCGGTTTTTCTCGTCCCCCTGCCTGCCTTGCCTGTCTGTATTATCGTTGTTTTTACCGATGGGCCTTCAAAAATGGGAGCAGCTATGACTAAGGTTTCACAGGGAGAAGAAATCCTCCCCTCCTGATGATGTATTTATTTCCGATCTCCTTGGCTCTATTTTTCTATTATTATTTTAAAATCAGGCCACGCGCGCCCTCCCGGGCTGTTAGTGTAGTAAGAATTGTGGGAGGCGAGGAAATGTCTCCTTAGCTCGTCCCCTGTCCGAGCGATCTGGTGTGGCTGGGAACACCTCCAAGCAGCTCACCTCTGGAGCTGCCGGGATGGACTGGGGAAGGACTCGGAGACCTTCTGGCGTTGCTCTCCGAAGGGAAGGAAGCCTTCCACGGGCCTGCCACGAAGCACGCCTCGCTGGAGCAGTGGGGGAATGGCCTTACACAACTCGAGATCGGTGCACGTTGCTGGGGCAGGCTTCGTCCACATGAGTGGAGGTTGTCACGTCACAGCTCTAGCTTTTCTCTGCCAAGTTTACATTCAGTCAGTGTGTGAGTAGCAATTAATTGCCTGCTGTACCAGGCTGTTGAACCTCCTTGCATTTGTTGATGGCAAAGAAGCGAGATGGTTTGTTTAGATCATGCTGATTGGACAGGGTAGTCAAAAGTTTAGTCAAGCACAGAAGGACATGAAGAAAAAGAGAAAGGAGAGAGTGTTTTTAGAAGTGGCCTGATTTGTAAGGGACACAAATGCACTCGTAAAATACTGGCTCATCATGTTATCATTGAACATTGTTATGTGTAAAGCAATTTACTGTTTTCATTATTATCTTTGAATTTTAATAGGGGTAAGAATAAGTCTTTGTTAAGAAGTTTTTGTTACTGTGCGCTGTGAGCAAGTTCAGTTCTGTGAAACTTTTAAGGTTTGGCACTAAGTTTGGAAACTAACAAATACTTCATTAAGTGATATTAAAATCACAGTAAAGTTTCTTTTTTGGTGTCATCTTTTACATATTTTATTAAATAGAATGTGTAACAATGGCATTTAAATTGTGTCGCTTTTCATCTGAATCATCTGTTTAGACAGTTCTGTTCATTAGACTACATAAAATGGCATTACTTGAGTCAAAAATATAGTAAATATTGCCCAGTTGAAACAGGAATTGGCAGAACATGTACTGGTCCTTAATACGGTTTAGGTACTTAGCAAGTTGATGCCAAGAGTTGCAAATAGTGTTTCTTACAGAACATGTTTCCTTCTCTAGAAGTAAACAACTGATGCATAATATCTTCTGTTACACTTACTAATTTCTTTATGAAAATTCAGTGGAATTTTCTGTCATTATACATTTTAATTATATGGGACAAATTTATTAACCTCTACAGGTATAAATTTACCAGTGCAAATATTATAAGATAAAGGAAGCGGAAACTGAAACTGATGTGTAATCTTCACACTATCCAATACAAAGACGTTGCATGATCAGATTTATACTGACTGGTCCAGAGATTTCAGGATTTCACATTGGTACACTAAAGTACTTGTGCTGCATCAATGCAAGTAAGGTAGTTGCAGCTTTGGCCATCCTGATTATGGACATCCCTTGGAATAGCAGCTGATTTTCAGAAATCATACAATACAAGTCATTTTATGTAAATACAACTTTTATGTAAACACACTACAGCAGAGATTGGTGTGGAAAGTATTTACATGGGTTCCATGACTTCTCATTATCTCATGTCACAGGCTTCTTGTGATCATGTTTCTCTTACCTATAGGCTTCAGTTTTACTGAAGGCTGAATTGTAAAATGTTTCTTTTCAGCTTTTTGTGTGCATGGATTAAAAAAATTGCTCTCTGAACCTCTGCCTTCTCCCCCCACCTCCCCAGATGCGTGTCTTTTTACAAAGATACGGTATGTAGCTCCAGCTCTGCTCCACTGTGATGCTCCATTAGTTAGCTGGATGCTTAGTACTGCCTGTTTTGATTCCTTTGATGGAATAAAGCACAACTCAGAAATACCGTTAGAATCTGTGTGCTGGCTGCTTAATGCTAAGAATAGTTTTCTGCTTGATTTAGGGAAGTTTCCCAAATTTTCTTGCACCTGTATAGCTACATTAGCAAAACCTTACTGGTACAAAAGCAGGGACTCCAGTTTCAGGAGCTAATCAGCACTAATGACGCTAGCGGGGTCTTCGTGATGTGGATACAACTACACCAACATAAACCATCAGCAAACCCGACCAGTAAAAGAGTGGTTTTGCTAATGTAGCTGCAGCCACAAACATTAACCTTGTTGGTCATGGGTCACAATATACTGATATCCCATCTGACATTGCCATTTGCCTCTGTAGTGTAGAGGTACCTAAATTTCCTTCTGATGGTTAGCTTTAATAAGTCCTAACAGTGTAGGCACAATGATAGAACTAATGTCTAAAATGAGACTTGTTGTGGCATTAATTGTGGCAGTTAGAAAACTTACAATCCAAACTGACATGATTATAAGTTTGTAAAGACTTAAGGCAGCTTAGAGTTAATAGATGTATTAGTTTGAAGGGATGAATTTGTTTAGGTTCTCAGACCAAAAGAGGACCCATTTGGCTATGTACAATGTATAAAAAAGCAGGCCATTAAAAAAAGGATGATGAGATGTAATATTAAATGTTTATTTTAATTACTGGTAGCTTTCCTAACTGAAGGTACTGAATCTATTGTGCTTTCTCGCCACTAAATTTTATGGTATTTTTGAATGATAAGAGCAGACAGTTTCAGGTTTGTGTTTACACTGTGTACATCTTAACATTCATTGTGATGGTCTGAATTGTGGTTGCTGTAGAGAAGCACTTAAATCCAGGTAAACTTTTTGCAAAAAAAAGTAGTCAGTGTTTAATTTTTTAAGTCCTGGATTCCAGAATTAATTTTATTGAAATGACTACTCCATAGACTGTTCCTTTCAAAATATTTAGCATTTTAATATACATTTTAAATTAGTATAAAACATAGATGGTATTGTCAGCATTTGGACTGTTCCCTCCATCTACTTTCACAAATCTGCTGATTCATTTGCGTTATTTGCATTAGTTGTGTATTTGTTTGAGGGTATAGATACTGTTCCTGTGTTTTCTTTACAGTGTGTTAAGTTGTTGTTGTGATTATTTTTAATGTGTGTGTGGGTGATTATTGTCACCTTTAAAACGTGACTCCCTACTTTATGAGGCTCTTTGAAAGTTGTCTTCAGATTTAGTTTTAATTATAACTGTTAAAACTTGTTAATTCTTCATAAGCAAGATATTCTCCAAAATGCATGTTAGTATTGAGGTTCGGTATATGACCATCTTGATTATTCGTGGACATTTTGTACAGAACAATTATTGTTGCCCAGGAGGCTGTGGCCACAGAATTTCTGTGGTGTGTCAGGCAAGAAAAAAGAGGTACATCTGAAGAGTTGGTTTGGGGTGCAGTTCAGATTAACCCAATTCTAACGATACAGTGGACCGAAACCAACAGTTCTGCACCTGCGTGATTCCCAGCTCATCTTTCATGGTCTGTATTGCAAACAGTGAATGACATTAGTTTTGCACAGGATCAGTGAGCTAGGCTTTTTTGGGGTGCTGTAGGGTGAGTTTTCCATCGGAGCAGAGAGCTGATCTGATTCAGGCTTTAGGCTGAGGCGAGAGGGGTGAGCATAGTGCAGTGCTGGTAGATAGTGTCACCATCCCTTCTGGTGGCAGCTTGCAGGTTTCACTCATTCTGTCGTGAAGTTGGACTCCTGGTGGCATAGTGTGGAATCTGATTAGCCCGTCAGCTTGATTTGGTCGGGTCAGACCTACTGTTCCTTTATTAATTTTGCCAGCGATAAGAAAAATATGAGGCACCAGTCCTTTAGTACATAATGTGCTGGGGGATCACCATGTCTGTGCTGAAGTGTACAAGGGGCTCTGTAGCTCTACGTTATTCATTTAGCTTATGAAATGTATTAATGACTTCTTGTAAGCCTTTAACAGGACAAATGGCTAAAATAATATTAAGTCAAATTTACTGTACCATCTGAATCTATAAAAACATGCTTTTATAAATCCCAAGACTGTTTAAAATAAAGAATTTTTTAATTGCAATGCAAAATGAGATGGCTTTACAAATTCCTGAAGAGGAAGATTTTTTAACAGAGATGAGTTAGCACTGATGAAAGAGAAAGTGAAAGCGGTGTCAGTGAGTTTCTCCTTGTTTCTCTTGTTTTATCTTGTGGGAGCACGTGGAAAATTACTAATGAACAAATAAGGACGACTCTAGATAGAGATTAAGTCCCCTTAATTTCTTTTAGTGTGGACATTTTTAGTAATCAAAGAACTTCAGTTTACAAAGTTTGTTTGTATTTGATTTCAGTAGTTACTGATATACTTTGTTAAATTAATAGGATAATATTAAGCACTACATTCCTGTAGATTCCCTCCCCCACTTTCAGCTGAAGTGTCAATAAGAAACTATATGATTAATGCATACTAGATCCTTCTGAATATTTTTTTCTCTGTGACATTTGACATCCTCCTCATTCGAAAGGAAGCTTCAAATGATGGAGTTGTAGTTAGCTGACAGCAGTGATTACATTGTTATTTTCAGTTATGTGTGTATATCTCAAATTCAAAACAAATTTCTGCTCTTACAGGTATATTTTTTTCTTCTTGTTTCTGAGACAATTAAAAGTCACTCAAAACCACAGTGTTGTATAAAATACACATCTTAAAATCATACTACAGACAAACTGAGTGTAAATTTGAAAAGCAACCTGTTTGCGTTTCATTTGGCCTCGAGAGCCTCCGGTCAAGTCCTGGTTCCGCTGTGCGTGGCTTTGTAGCTGCCATGGTAAAGGTGGTACCAGAGGCTCTCTGTGTCCTAAGGTAAAATTTGAGCTAAAATGCTGAGATGTTTTCTTGTAAGCACTGCGTCATTGATTTCAGTGAGCCCAGGCTTTCCCTGGGCAAATACCGCTTCCTGGGCATATTTTAAGTATTTTAAAATATCTTCTTCTGGAAGGTGGTTTTCTGTACATACAACCTTAATCATGATTTACATATTCAGAGATGTAAAGAGTCACAGACTGTTTTAAAGCAGAATTTTTCAAGGTCCTGGTCAGGTTTTACTCAGGCTAGTAGAGCTGCAAATTTGATGGAATTTAAATTGTCGAGGGTCAGTTCAAGACACTGTGTGTCTTTTAAAATGCTAACTTCTTTTAATACTTAGGAAAGCCAGCTGACATGGAGTTTATCTTGTCTAAAATAGTATTGGGAAGAAGAAACACTGTTGAGAACCACTTTGGGGGGAGGAACGTCTGCCCAGTGTCTACATTTATTCACTATAAAGAGATGCTACAAAATATTCCTTTTATTTGCTGGACTTATCAATTTACTAGCTACTTGTGTTGAAAGGAATTTTCTTCTGTAAATTTCTAGGTCACCTTATTTGCTTTGGGAGTAATTATTGATGTTTATGTGGTTCAGGCTAAATTTGGCTGAAATGTCATGGCCCATTTTTTTAAGGAAAGAGAAAAGATGCAAGTACCTGTGTTTTGCAAATGAAAAACATAAAGGATGTTATAATTGTTGCCAAAAGTTAAAAGATCAAGATCATTATTTGTTTTTTTTTCCCATGAAAATTTCCTAAAAGTCATGCCTTGTATGTAGCATGATCTATTTTAATGTTAAACAGAATAGCGTTTTCAACTTAAAAAAAACACAAAAAACAACCCCCCTACATTTTACAAAGAAATCTCAACTATTTATTAATATTATTTCAATTGTCGACATTTTTCTTTCTGCTTTCAATGTGGTGGTGGTGGTGTTGTTTTTTAATGGGCTCTCTGTTTAAGCAGTACCTGAGAATAGTTGCTCACTTTCACCTTTGCACCTTGCACATTTAGGTTTTGAATTTGCTGGCATGGACTTAAGATGCCTTGATTAACATAACTGTCCAGGAGTGTTCAATTTCAGATTTTAAAAGACTCAACAAATGCTAGGAATATTTGAAAAAATTGGTTATGTATACAGTTTTTTTCTGAACCTCGTTTTTGAGTCAAGAGTGCTGAAAGTTTAGAAGCACTTGCAATGTGAGGTGTAAAAATGCAGGACAAAAAGAATCTCATGTGTTTTATGTTATTCAGTCTTTTTCTAGGGTATTTAAAGACTGGGAGTTGTGTAAGCACACTTTTGAAGGAAAATAGTGTCTTTTGACACAGTGAGGACAAGAAAGTAGTTCTAATTGCAAATTTTATTTTTCTTATGTATTTGATTGGAATTGTTGAAGCACTGGCATTTATGTTGTTGCACTGTTGGATGCTCTTGTCTTCAGCAGGTCATCAACAGCAGTGGTACAGCTTTGAACTTCACGGTGATGAATAATACAGTACATACCAGTTTTATCCTGGTGTATACCTTAACATTTAAGCATTACTTAAAATTTCTTTGTTGTTTGCCATCTGCATCGTTGTTTCACCTCTTTCCCCTTCTGTCTGGAGAGGGCGACTCT
The DNA here is from genome assembly GCA_013399475.1 of Chauna torquata. Lineage (NCBI taxonomy): Eukaryota > Metazoa > Chordata > Aves > Anseriformes > Anhimidae > Chauna > Chauna torquata. The sequence goes on along the minus strand of VXAL01019416.1, from coordinate 10,297 downwards.
TTGAGTCGTCCATAATGTCACATTGCATTTTGCTTTTTGCATGCTGTTTCTTTGCTTTCTTGTTTCTTTGTGTCATGCCTCAGGTATCTGGTGAAGAAAACTTCCCAAATCGCAGGTTGTTTCCTGGAGCCTGAGGTTGGTTGTCTTTACTGCAGAAAGACTAATGCCTTGTGTTGGAGGAAGGAGCAGATGGGAAAGGTGCTGTTAATAGTATAGCAAATGTCGCATGAAAGAGGCAGACTGTGTGTTCTGTGTTCTGCACTTTGGAGGCCAAGCTTCTGAAGGAGAGAAGACTGATTAATAGGAAGTGTCAGGAGTTTGGGTGAATGGCTTTCCAATCCTTTTGAGCTAGGGTTGGAAGTATAAAGACAAGCTGATGCTTCGTTCCCTGGCTACCTACCTTGATAGGTACATGATACTTGCCTTTTTCTGTACCCAAAAGGAGGATGTCTGCCCCTCTAGCAGGAGAGGAAAGCGGATAACTTAATCAGCACAGGGGTGAAGCAAGGAGGTGGGGAGCAGGAATGAGCTAGGTGTAATCTTTGGAAGTTATTGTAACACGGCCTCATGCTGTCCATAGCTGTGGCAGGAGCTAGGACAAGAGGTGGGGTAACACTGTCCCGTAGCTGTCAACGGTCACGTCACCATGTAGATGGGAGCTGTCAAATGTGCGTCACTTACAGCAGCATGGCTGTGGATCTGTGGTGGTGACAACCAGCTGCAGAGCCTGTACATCTTCTGGGTTACGCAGCAGCTACTGAGTTGAGCTCTTTTTCACTAGTTTGTTTATTGAGAGACTAGACAGGACGGATTTCAGAGATGACTCTGCAGTGAACTGTCTTTAAGAAATGGGTTTGTTAGAATGCCCTTTGCGGGTGAAGAAGATTGTTTCATAGTTCTTGTCATCTCTTTCCCACAGCAGGTTTCTTTTCCATTGCATATTTATACTGTTATTTTTCAATTTCTGAAGTGATGATGTATTCAAATTGTGTTGAATAACTCTGAAGGAGATACCATTGTTTAAAATGCATTTCTTGCATGTAATTTAAATACAGTCTTTGGTCATACTTATGATTCCATTCCTTTGTTTCTGTTTTTTTTAAAGTGTATTTAAGAAGTGCTCATTTCAGAGAGACCCCAATGCAAAGCTGGTGATACACCAAGTGAGGAGAAGCTGCCCTCTTATATCTCTCCCTTTGTCCAAATACTTAAAATTATTTGATTCTGATAAACCCTCTGGCCATTTATTTAGCTTTATCTGCTGACCCTTTGCACTTACTGTGTTTATATCTTTTTCGTATCATTCCCTTCTTCACTCATCTTGCAACGTCTTCCATTCTTCCATTTTCTGTGTATTCTATTGCCTTTTTTTTCTTTTTCTTTTTCTTTTTCTTTTTCTTTTTCTTTTTCTTTTTCTTTTTTTTTTTGTTAATCTGCTCTGAAGTGTAAGGACAAATTTAGCAACATTGCTTCAAAGCAGAAGTGCTCTCTAAATGGCTCTGCCTGCAGGATGAAGCACTCCAAGAACATTGAAGAGGTGTCACTGCGATAATTTCTAAACAGCAACATTTTACTAACTTCTGTAATGCATTGTGTATCAGCTGTTGGAAAAGAAGTAATCTATATTAAAAAAAAAAAAGGTGAAATTTTAGGTTGTCTATTGGTTATTTCTTAATTTAGTACATTATTTAGTCTTTGTGTGTGTTTGATATCAGGATCTTTTACCTTACATTTCCAAGCAGATCCAAACTCTTTCCTACTGCTTGAGTGGAGATGTGTTGTCTTATGTATGGACTTTGTTACGATTTGTTTTTGCTGTGTTTAACACATGGAAAAAAACTTGTATTTAGAGGGCAGTAGCTGTATTTAGTGGTGTCTTTGGCTGTAAAATACTATCTTTAGAGGAAAAGGTGGTTAACCTTCTTGTGGGATTTTTTTCCTTTGTGCTTGCTCCAGTAAATGATCTGAAATACAAATCCGGTTTAAAATTCCTTTTTTGCATCTATGCTTTTTTCATTCTCCTTGGTGGTCTGCGCTGAAGTATTTTCTATCATAATGAAACTAGGAGAATCATGACCTTCTTGCTTCCTCTGTATCTGCAGAAAAGCAGTGCAGAAGAATTTTGCCTTCAGTTTTTGTATCTGCCTATAGACATTGAAAATGTTGCAACACAGTTGTTTTAGAAGTGGTTAAATATTTTTAAAGTGTTTGTTTGCCAACTTCAAATTTATTTTTATGTATTTAGATACAGTACATCTTTGGCTTGAGTGTATTATATTTCTTAACTTCTCTAGACTAAGAAGGCCTTAGGGAGAAAATGCAAGTTATTGTAAGTGCAATAGAAGCAAAAAAGAAAATAGTTTCCTTAAAATATTGTCTGATTTAGGCTGGAGTTAGGAAGGTGCAAGGGTATATTCAGCTCTTATTGTCTGTAGTGGGAGCTGAATACTCTGCATCAAAAAGGAATTATTTTGTAAATTTCCTTGGAAACAACACCGATCCATCCAGTAAGAAATTCTTGCAAATAAAGCATTGTCTATATTTTGTAATCTGTGTGTACAAATTTAAGATTGTGGTTTAAAAGCTAGTGCACAGGTTTGATATTGTAATAGTTCCATCCTTCAGAGGCCTCATGAATACTTCAGTATTTTCCTTTTCTCTGAGAGAGCATTCTCCTGAAAGTTTCAGCCTGTAACCTTTAGTTGGGTTGGGAGTTCAAAATTTTTGAAGAAAAAACTTCATTTATGTTATATAAGTCTATTTCGACAACCTTTCTGGACAAGTTTTGAGAAAAGACTAAGTAAATATGAGCTTAATGCTTTTTGCAAGTTAGACAAAGGCATGGAGCTTTGGAACAGTATGTGATTACTTTGAATGTGCCACAACTTGCCGTACACACCTGGGCCAATAGCTTACACTCCAAGCAAGGAAAATGCTTGGTAAACATTTGGAACTACCTGGAAGGATTGAGACCCTAGCATGTTTCAGCTTCCCCATTTGTAAATGAATTTGTTTGCCTAGGTTATTTGGATGCTGAGAACACAAACCTGGACAGGGAGCAGTACATGTGGCTGTTGTTTGCCTGTCCCTTTTCTTGTTACATAGCCTCTGTCACTGTGCTTCTGCGAGAGCTGTGTTACGTATATTTCTAAGTGAGGAAAATGATAAATGATAAACACTTAACTTTTTTATTGTGTTGAGTGTACTACGTATTACGAACAATCCCAGATATGATGTCTAGATTAAATATTATGAACACTTTTAAATCAAGTGTTTGAATGAAAGTGTAATAGTATCTTTATTTGTGCATTATAGGAAGAAAAGGCTTCTCTCCTGCATCGCACTCAGGAGGAAAGGCGAAAACGAGAGGTAAAGTAGACTGTAAGCATTTGCATGCACACTGGATTTTTCTTCAATGTAGTAACATTTGCAGTTGTACTTAGTTCAGGAATGCCTTGCGCTCAGTTTGTGAGTTCTATATAGTCTTCCTGTATACTAGAAGTGACAAAACTGACTGCTTTTATGGTTCTTCCCAGAAGTGATTTTCTTTTCAAAAGAAGGTAATGAAGTATGCACTGAGTGCAAAGGGAATTTTTCATTTTATTTTGATGCTCGTTGGATCTAGTGTTTGTTGAGTAAAGACAGGTGTTTGGTTAGTAAATTGCATTTCTTTGCCTTGCCCATAATCTGTTACTATGGATTGGTCTCGGCAAACCGTCTTCTACTCCTGTTTCTACTGTGGTTTCCAGGATGACCTTCAGCAAGCCACTGCCGTGGTTTGTGTCTCAATTCTGTAAAGGTACAATCAGAGCAATGATACTTGAATACATCGTGAAGTGCTCTGAAATCAGCTGATAATTGAGAAGCAATTCTGAGGCTGATGTATGAATCTAGGAAATCTTAATACCGGTTTGTGGTATATGTTACTGCCATAGATAATTCAGTCTGGAACAAAACAAAGGAGGGAATACACATTGAGAGGAAAAATATCAGTTTTGAAACACAGCATATTAGTGAATATGTACCTTCCAACCTGGGCTGTTCTGTCATTCTGTGATATGTGGCAGTACGAAAACAATTTAGTAGTATGGCATGAAAACGGATACATTCATTTTGTCATTCATTTCCTTTCTAATATGAGGAGAAAAAATTTCAGATCTTGAAAAACAATTTTAAAAATATAACTGTCTAGTTTTCATGCTAATCAGGAAAACAAAACTGCCCCATCAAAGGTGTGATAGATTAAATTTGCTAGATTAAATACAGGTTCTGCAGTTGCTCATCCTTTTCTGCAGACAGTTACTGCTTTTTTTATCTCCAACCTAGATATACAGTTATGGATCAATTTTAAGTATGAAATTGCTAGGATTTCACCAGTTATTTAAGAATGCTGTGTTACGAATCGAATTAATGATTACTGAGTCCTTGTCAACATATGCAAAAAGACTCTTGTGCTTTGAAAAACGTGCCAAATATCAGAATAACCCGTTCAGTTGCTTAATTCTGTCTGGTGGAAAGTTGGTGCAGTGCCATATATCTGTATACGTACACACACGTGCACACAGATGCACAATCTTCTGTGGCATACATCAGTTTCTCACAAAATGAATGAAGAGTTCTTGTAGAGAAGAGATTATTTTTTTTAAAGGGTTACTCCTCTCAGAATAAAACCAGTTATGACTTTAAAAAAATGCCTGTAGCAGAACCTTGGCAGTGGCCTTAGACTTAAAACATTTGCAACTATGGGTCGCTAATTGACAATTATGTGTGGTAGGATAAAACCGTATCTAGAGAAAAAGGAAAGGTATCTACTTTTTAGTTGAGCATTACATTATGATTATGAAGAGACAGTGCCTGTCTGTAATTGAAACTCTCTCCTGCTTGCCCCCATGCTTTGCACTTTTACTGTTAGATACTTCAGAGAAGAAAAATATCCTTTGGCATATCAAATCTTGATTTTTTGGTCCAGGCTGTGGAGGTAATTAGAGTCTTTCAAGTATAAGTTTATTCAGATGAGTTGTTTTGGGAACCAAGGTTTCCAGGAAAAATAAAACAGGCATTGGATGGTAATCCAGAAATTCATCTGGTGCTTCTCTGACCAGGTTGGTTAAAGTTCTTGTCCATAAAATTTGGACATGCCTTCATGGCACAATAAGGTTAGAAATCAAGATTTTTTAGTTTGTAAGTTTAGTTAAAGTGTGTTTGGGAAAGTTCACATCAACTGCTTTGTAATTCTAGGTTTGGCGAGCAAGTATTTTATTCACTTCCCTCTTTCATCTCCTAAGATACTCTATGAACATTGTTAGAAACCTAATTACAGTAGCCACTTCCCTTAGATTTTTATTGTGATCGGATATGCGGGGGGTGTTGTCAGAGGATGCACTGAGTGCTCTTTCCGTAGTACCTGAAGCAAGCTGGCTTTCAGTTCCTCAGAAAGTGAGCAATCTTAAAGGGATGATTTTAACTACTCTTTCTAGCTACTGAGGAAGACTTCGTAAAATGACTCACTTCATTTGTCTTGTTTGAAGGAGCAAGCAAGAATTTTTATTCGTTTCCATATAGTACTACTAGGCTTGAAGCATTAGGCTTCATTTTCCTTTTGACAGCAGTATTCTCTCCAAGTAACTGTTGTGTTTTTTTTAGTTTTTGTTGTTTTTTTCTCCCCCCCTACATCTAAACTGTACCAGGCTTTTAATACAGATACATTACTTGAATGGAAATGAATAAGCAGGTCTTCAATGTCACCTGATTTGTGCAGAAAGAGAAATAGTATCATTGAACTTGATCAATTCTTCAACATCGTAGTATTAAGACTTTGTCTAATAAAATTTAAATATTTTTCTTCAGTAGTATTATGTACTTATTGAGTATTAAAAATTCTTTTGCAGTAACGTAGCGGTAAACTTAACAGCCATAAAAAGCTATCTCCCCAGTTTGTGTGTACTGGATGCAGAACTTCAAATATTTTTTTTCCTAATGATTAGTGCTTAATTTTCATTAAATTTCCTCTTGAATACAAATAGATCTGATAAAATTGTAGAAATTGGAGTTGGTTCCACAATGTTGATTTTGATTTATTTATTCTTTTTTTTTTCTCCTTCATTTTACAGGAAGAAAGGCGAAGGCTGAAAAATGCAATAATAATCCAGTCATTTGTAAGGGGGTACAGAGACAGAAAACATCAAGTAAGTACCCATTTATTTATTGAGAAAGGTATAAAACAGTCTTGCTGGAAAAAAAGACTTTCTAGTAAAAAATAATTCTATTGAGAAATCTTCACGTTTTTGAATATTTTGTGTGCTCACAAAGTGCAGGTTCTTTTTCCCTCGACATCTTCAGTTGAACCTCAGTTTTATAGTAGATGAATGCTTATTCTGCAAAGCACCTTTGTGCAGCTGACTTCAGTGGGATTAGGTAATTTTTTTGACCTGACAAGGTATATGAAAACACTTAGGCACTTGCAGCTTTCACATACCAGCGAAACTTTTTATTGTATGTGACTAAGGTGGTAGTCTGAGTCAAAAGGATATTCTTTTTAATCTGCTGTTGAGTTGATTATTCTGGGAAAGAGTTGTATCTGTTTAAATTTGCTAATATTTATTGAGTAAACTAGTTGAAAATGTTTGATGTGATATCCTTTACTTGAGAAGTAACAAATTTGTTGCAGTGTGTACTTTCTGAATTACAGAAGCCAGCATGGCTTTAACTATGATTTTTTGTATATGCTTTGATATCTTAATGAGTATGTGCTGTATGCATTTTATCACTTTGCTACCACTTAGGATGGGAAAATGAAATGAGATTTTTAAAGTTTTGCGTCCCTGTATAACTTTGTAACCGTTATTGATATATTGATGTGTATCTTACATTATTTTTAAGTACTCTATCCAAAGAAGTGAATTTGATCGCTGTGCTAATTTGGCCCAATCTGGAGGAACCTTTTCCACTGCTAATGGAGCTAATTTGACCCTTTTAGTTCGTCAGCTACTCTTTTTCTATAGACAGAATGAGGATTCTAAGCGTTTGGTGAGTACTGTTTTGATCAGTAGTAGTTTTATTTAATGTACTTTTAAAGTGTTCTTTCACTCAGAAGGTTTAGAAGGGATGCAAAAACAGCTTTGANCTGTGGTCATTTCTAAGGTGTTTTTATTAACAGAGAAATTTGTTGCAAGAGTTATTTGTAGATATATTTCAGTGTTAATCTTGGAAGTTTAGTATTAACAGTCATGTGTTTTATGTTGTTTAACAAATCACTATTTTTTTCCTTAACTGAAAATGATTGTCTTATATTGTGGTTTGTAAGT
>VXAL01019413.1:40426-62384 GCA_013399475.1 Chauna torquata | reverse complement strand
TTTATCACTGACTCAGGACAGAATCAATTTATCAATTATCATGCTTTTTGTTCTGTCACAATAAACTACATCTGAGCTGATATCCTTCGTTCCTTTTTTTAAGCTGATAGCGTAAAAAAGCATCAAAAACAGGGTTAATAATAGACATGCTGACAGACCATTAAATACAGTGGTGCTGTTAGGCATCTCTCTTTTTCTTTCAGAGTTTCTCAGTAATTATTTGACCTGTACCAAAGAGTATTACAGTAGAAAATAAATCTATTGAACGTGAAATATATCCTTTTTGACTTAAAAAGAGAATTTGGTATCAAGACTGCAAAGGAAGCAAATTAAATCAAAAGGTAAAAACACATCAAGGCAACTGGTTTGCTAACCCTTCTACATGAAAACTATTTGATGCTATAGATAAACCCAATGCAACATGATAAATCAGAACAAAACCAACAACTTTGCAGGTGTTTAGACTCTGGAATACATTCCAATAGCCTCCAGTTATTTTGTTTCACATTTTGAGATGTGGAAGGCTTTCAGAGGCAGAAATTCATTATGCAAACCTTCTCTGAATCAGGCAGAGCCAGTAAAGATCTGGTACAAGAACAGAATAAATTGAAGTCAGTAAGATCTGAACATCTTTGTTATTTCCTGCTAGTCACAGTTACTTCAGCTGTCACTTCCATAGAATTTGTGCATAATTTTGAACTCCTTTTCATAAAGTAGTGACATGCTGCACTTTGTACTGTGGTTCCACTTGTGCTATGCCAGCCCCATTAGTCTGCCATCATTCCAGGTTTTTCTATTCACTATTATTGTTTCAAGATGCAGCTCAAGCTAGAGTACCACCAGTCCATGAATGCTAAGCGCACAAAGCATAAAATTTTCCTGGGCATGTGTACAGAAACACCAGGAGGCTGAAAGAAAATAAACAATAAACATACTTTCTTTTCTCTTCATATGAAGTCATGTAAAGAGTTAGTGTCAGGCTTTGCAGTCTCTTGGACATGAAACACTAGTGACAGAAACACCTAACATAGTATAGAAGCATTATACCAAGAGTTTAATTAATTCTAGTACATATACAAAGGAAAGTTTGGAAACCCTTATGTTAATGTACAATTTGAAGGCATTATTAATTTTAGTTGTATTCACTTGCTATGTAAATTGATTCTAAATCACTCAGTTTATTAATAACATATCTGGAGTTGCAAAATAAATGCCGTTCAAATTTCATTAAAATGTCTTACAGTTTTGAGCCTCCACAGAATATGCATACTTAATTATGTCACAAATTAACAGAGTGTTTTACTAGTTACAATAATGTTTCTTGTTAGCTGATTTAAAGATTTGCAAATGTGGTACAGATGTAGGCACTTCTCTCATAGCTAATAGGAAGGAATGTATTTATAAGGTTCACTTTCATTTCAAAATGCAAATTAGGCTACTCAAATCTCCCCCTTGCATTTGAATCTGTAATCATAAGAAATTAATACTGTATTCCTTCACGCTTTTCTGAACTCTACATTTTCTGATGCAAACTCCTGTTTCTAGCGTGTGAATCTATTGTTTCTAGTAATGCTGCATGTTATTTTGACTTCTAAACATAAAATATATGATTGATTTTTTTTCAGACCTTCAGAATGTTTGATTTGCATTTTAAGATTTGAAAATGAGAACAAATTTTATTGAAATGATGTAACATACAATTCAAAATGAAAAGCTAATTAATATAATATTTTGTTTATTTAATGCAATCATGGAAAGAGGAAACTAATTTTTCCTATTTCTACTGTACTTGTTTAGAATCTGAAAGTACTTGACAAACATTTAGATAAGCCTTTTGATTATATAATATACCCATTTTTGAAAGCCAGACAACATGCTGAGAGAGGTTAAAAATTTGTTCAGTGCTTCACAGAGAGCTAGTAGCAGAACTGGCAATAAAATGTTTAAGCTCTTTAATCATTAGGTTATACAAACATTTCCCCTAACAGGACAATTTACCTCTGCTATATGCAGACAAGGCTGCACTTTCCATTTTTGAATCTGTCTCAGTAATATATCTAAATATTTTGTATATTTTCTCTTAACCTTTATTCTGTCTTTCATGTGGAAGGTCTTAATCTGCAAAGATTTCCACAACAGTCTACACAGCATAAACTACTGCATGGAAGTTACTGGAGCAGGTCACAAAGAATAAAGCTCAGCATATACAAATCTTTTATAAACCAAGCCATAGTTTCAGTACTCTTGTCTTCTTTTATAAGTTGCATATGATTTGCTTACTGCTTTTTATAAACACGTTTTCAGAAAATAGATATATTATATTGAAATGATAATTAATATTTTATTAATTCCTTTTAATAAGGAATTACAGTGAAAGTCAATTATACATATCTGCATTAATATCATATGAGTTCACTGTGATAAGTACCGCTACAACACACAGCTAATGAAGGCAGAATTAGAAGACAGAATGAAATTCTTGTGAATTTTTCTTTCCACTTTCAAAGCAAATGGAACAGGCCTTAGGAAGCTTTCGTATCTCCATTACTAATATTAGTACAGAACTGATAAGAAGTATTCAGCTATTATTCTAGGGCAGGAAGGTGACAGAGTAAAGCAGCTTTTCTCCTATCTCACAAAATATATCCCAGTCCCTAAATCCACCCATTTCTAAAAACTCTCCAGTCCCCTGATGCATATGTGATTCTATATAGACAGGAAAGTTCAGTCAGGACATTTCTGCCTAAAGCTCACTTTGTGTCAAACAGCAATCAGTCTGCCTAATTTTCCAGGGCAGCTAACTTTGTTAATTTCCCCTTTTTAGCTAAAAGCTGATTGTGTCACCCAGGTATGATCAGACCTGCTTGTTCTGAGGAGATGGATGCCTACCTCTTGAAGACAGCAATGAAATTCAGATTTAGGAAAGCAGACACTTATTTTGTGGACTGTTATGGAAAAATAGCCTCATGGTAAGAATGCTGATCCACAATGTGGGAAAACCTGAGTTTTCTCCCTGAGCTTGAGAGTGCTTGAAGATGCGCAATGGAATAGTGACCTGGAGCTCCAAACAGCACTCCTCTGAATGCATTTTACATTAGATGAACATTGAATAAAGAGCAAAAACATCTTCAGGAGTGAAAAGAGATTTAGGCTGCTTTGACCACCCAAATGACTGACCTATGTACTCCATAAAAAATATGCTCTTCCTTACTGTTTTGTTGTTGTTGTTGATTTTTGTTTTGTTTTGTTGTTTTGACTTGACAATACTTGGTTATAGCAAAGACTTTGATTCAGTGTCATGCTAAAAACAGCACAGAATTGAATTTTTCCTCTTTCAGGAGGAATGTTTCAATGAATTAAATTATTATATGAAAGGTGAGCAGTGCTGCCACTACGGTGCTTTATTATACTGGTTTGTTGATGTCAGTCCTCAGAGGAGGACTCATTTAAACATGCCTGCAGGAACATGCTGCCATGTCTGTGTTCCCACTAATGAATGGAGACTGGATTCCTGAGAACAATTGCTCTCTGCTTTTAGAGCTATATTCTTCCTTCCTTGGACATTCCAGGGACTTCATGTGTCTTTTTTAGGTAGAATGGATCAAGCCCATCTGGGAACACTGCAAGATAAATAGTAACTGGAAAATCTATGTACAGACACAATAGAATCAGTGGAAGAACTATTGAGCTAATTTTGGAAGATCTTTGGGTCCCACTTTAGAAAATGGTTTTTTTTTAAAAAAAAAGTATATATATTTCATCTCTTCCTCAATACTTCAATACTGTTGGCTATTGATTTAGCTATTGATTACAGAATATTGACATACACTAAAAAGTCTTAGTGTGAAACTTCTCTGTGAAACTAACCTAAATGTCAGATACCTGTATTTCTCTCTGTAGGTCTGTTTTGTGTGGTTGATATTGCTATGTATATTTTAGTTGCCAGGCAACAACATGCTCAGAAACAGCTGCTATCCTTTTGTAAATAATGTAAAACTCAAAGTGGAATTTTACATTAATATGTCTTTGCTAAACATCTTTCTCTTTCAAATGAAACTTCTTCTCGGTTCTGTTTTCAGGAGAGCAAGGTCAGATTAAATATATACATGTATCTACCTTAACAGTTGTGAAATTCTTCCATAAAAAGATTATGAAAAAAAAAAAAAATCAAAAGGAAATCAGGGTTTTCTATTTAGATTTAACTAAATTATTTCAGATTTAACAGGCATAATCAACATGGGTTCATCAAGGGAAAGTCCTGCCTTAGTAATTTGATCTCCTTCTACAACTAGGTCACCCACTTGGTGGATGAAGGAAAGGCAGCAGACGTAGTCTTTCTGGATTTCAGTAAAGCCTTTGATACTGTCCCACACAGCATCCTTCTGGACAAATTGTCCAATTGTGAGATAAACAGGTTCACGCTACATTGGGTGATAAACTGGCTGAATGGTATAGAGCTCAAAGTGAATGGGGCTACATCTGGTGGCTGGTGGTCACTAGTGCTCCCCAGGGATCAACTCTAGGGCCACTTCCATTCAACATTTTTATCAGTGATCTGGATGCAGGAGTGGAATGCATCCTCAGCAAGTTTGCTGATGACACTAAACTGGGAGCCGCTGTTAACTCCCTGGAGGGACGAGAGGCCTTGCAGAGGGATCTAGATAGATTGGAGCATTGTACATCAACGACATGAAGTTCAACAAAGGAAAATGCCAGGTGCTGTACCTGGGATAGAGTAATGCCGGACACAGGTACAGACTGGGAGATGAATGGCTGGAGAGCAGCTCAGCAGAAAGGTAACTGGAGGTGCTGGTTTACAGGCTCTACATGAGTCAGTAATCTGACCTGGCACCCAAGAGGACAAAGTGCATTTTGGGGTGCACTAAAGACAGCATAGCCAGCCAGTCAGTCAAAAGAGGTGATTCTCCCACTATATTTAGTGTTGGTACAGCCTCACCTTGAACTTGTGTGCTATTCTGGGCTCCACAATATAAAAAGGGTGTTTAGGTCCTTGAAAGCATCCAGAGGAGGGTAACAAAGCAGGTGAAAGGGCTGGAAGGCATGTGTTATGAGGAGATGATGATGTCACTTGGGTTGTCTAGTCTGGAGAAAAGGAGGCTAAGAGACAACCTCGTTGCTCTCTACAACTTCCTGAGGAGGGAAAATAGAGAGGGAAGTGCCAATTTCTTCTCCTTGGTAACCAATCACAGGATGTGCAAGAACAGCACAAAGCTGCACCAGAGGAGGTCCACACTGGACATTAAGAAAAACTTTTTTACTCTGAGGGTGGTCAAACAGTGACAAACACCTTCCTAGAGAGGTGGTTGTGTCACAGGTGAAATTATATACTTCACTCGTAAGAGAGAAGCAGCAATATGTTTGTTGATACAATGCAGTGATCGAACAAAGCTTAATCAAAAATAAGCAACTTAACAAGATTTGAGATGGTGAGGTACACTTGATTATTTACTGCATAAAGGACAGGGTAAGTCAGACTTGTCGGAGAGACCCTCACATTGAGTCATGAGGTTCAGAGTGCACCACCTTGCTTTCTAAACTCCTTGAACCAAAGAGGTAAGGAGCCTAGGTGCAGCTGAATCCACTTCTAGTCCCAGACTTGGTCAATGGTTTATGTCTAAGGATTATATGTGCACAATCAATCTTATAATCTTAGTGAAGCTTACAAAGCTTAGCAAGCTCTTAATCGCTTATCGAAGATCTACTGTGGCAAGGAATCTCTTGCAAGGAGTAAGGGATCTCTGCAGCAGGCGTGACCTTGAGAGGCATCCCTGGTCAAGGGGAGATCCTGTTGTGCAGCCCGCTACCAAGCAGAAGAGCTCAAAGGGCTCCTGGTCTGCTCTCTATTTAAAGGGTAAGATGATGGACTAATATTCATATTGGTTTTTGGTGCATGCTCCATTGGCCCTCAGCTGCTGAGCCAGACGTCTGTATGTCAGCTTCTCCAGCACCCAGCTTGAGCCAATATTGTGGTCACTATCTGCATGAGCAAGGCCTCGGATATAACAGCCAATGTTTAAGCAAGCCAACAGCCAGACTGAAGGCGGGGACAGGAGGAGGGCACACTGTCACAGGCTGATGCCCCATGCCTGTTGGTATTCAAGAGACATTTAAACAATGCCCTAATTAATGTGCTTTAAATTTTGGTTAGCCCTGAAGTGGTCAGGCAGTTGGACTCGATGATCTTTGATGATTCCTTCCAACTGAACTATTCTATTCTATTCTATTCCACTCTATTCAACAGTAAAACCGATCAAATCATTTAAGGAATTAAAGGTGCAATTACTGTCAATATTAGTACAGCTTTAGGTTCTACACCTGAGAGTACTTTTCAAGCCCCCAATAGAAAAAAGTATTGCTGCACAACACATTACTAAGCAATCCTTATACTGCCAATTTGCTACACATGATACTTTTGAAGTAAGTAATCTGTTAGAGCTGATTTCTTTTATTTCAAAAAACATGCAGCCTTTGTTGCAGTGAATTTTACAGCATCAGTAACTTTCTGCTTGTAGTTTATGTTGAGTATGCTGTTTTACTTATTACTTAAAAGTAAAAAGTAAAGTAATAGAAGTGTTTTACATCATTAGGGATTAACAAATCCAATTATGTAAATGCGAATACTGACAAAAAGAAATTGCAACCAAATATTTCCCTGTCAAACTACTATTCAAAAGTCATCATAAAAAGACTTTCAAAGTTACATAATTATACCTATATCATAAGAATTATATCATAAGAATACTATCTTCGACAAGTGCCAGGCCCCAGAATTTTCTGTTCCTTAGATTGTACTTCTTGGACTGGTTAGCAAAATAATCTTCTTCCATTGGGAACTGATGATCAAATCAACATAAGCAAAATGACCGCTACAGAGTCAAAGAGAGCTACTATTTTCATTTATGAAATTAACCTTGCTCAGTGTTAGGCCACTTACGATGTGTGCCCTTCATTACTGACACAGAACATCTGTACAGACTTTTTACTTGAAAGTGTTAGATAAGAAGCAGGATGAGAATAGATTTCCTATTGGATGGCATAGCCGTGTCTTCTGAATATAAGAGTATCAATTCTGAAAGCACAAAGCTGTTATCTAAAAGTAGCATTAAAAGGAACCAGGGAAGAAAACTAATATATAATATCCTTTCTCAAAATGGACAACCCCAAAGGGAAGGCTATATAATGTGGATCTTCTTTGGCTTCACTTGATTCCTTGAAAATAACTGTAATGATCACATGAAAAGTCCCAGGAGAAATCCCTGTGCCTGTGAATTTCTAGGCAATGTAGTTGGTCTTACACTAATCCTGAGTGGCAAAGTGAGAAAGCTACAGACTGGGCCAGGAGTTGAATATAACTACAATTGGTCTATAATTAAGAGGATATAAAGTGATCCCAGAAAAACATGAAGATCATACAAAATGTATATTTAGTTCTCTCCCTCCCTCTCTTTAATCCAGTTCTGTCCCAGTTACTATATAGCCTCTAGCACTTTGAGTATGTGTTACAGCTAGCTTTGTACAAGGATTAAGACGCTATTTTCCATTGAAACACAGCTTTAGAGCTTATTGGAAGTAGTCACTTGTTCCTTCTCTAGCACAGGTGCACAGCCTCACCTGAGATACCATTCTCCAATATGACAGAGTATCCAAGCTATGCCCTTCATACACTTTTAAACATTTCTTTCCACTGTTTTTCTCTCTTCTTTCTAACAGGAAAAACTCAGTTAGCCCTAGGGACTGTTCTTGGAATATAGAATCATTTATTTTCAAATGGCCTTCTTGCTGTCCACTGATCTGTGTGAAACAAAAGAGTGGCTGAAATTCAATTTGTGCAGCAGTTGCTCTGCAAAAACTAAAACTTTTATCAATTTTATCAGAGGGATTAGGAGTGAAGAGGCATACCCTTACAGCCAGTGTTAGAACTGAGATATCTTTGTGTTAAGCAACTTGTATCATTTCTTCTTTGTATTACTCTGTAAATACATGGAGCACTACACTCCTTCATGTTGCAAAACTGGCAATCTACAGAAGCACTACATTAACTTTTTGATCTATATAGTCTGATATTAATCAACAGACAGTCTGATCACAGAATCACAAAATGGTTGAGGTTGGGAGGGATCTTGGGAGATCATCTGGTCCAAACACCCTGCTCAAGAAGGACCACCTAGAGCCACTTGCCCAGGACTGTGGTCAGACAGCTTTTGAATATCTCCAGGGAGGGAGACTCCACAACAACTCTGGGCTACCTGTGCCAGTGCTCAGTCATTCTACCCGTAAAGTGTTTCCTGATGCTGAGAGGGAACTTCTTGTGTTTCATTTTGTTCCTATTGCCTCTTGTCCTGTCACTGGGCACCACTGAAAACAACCTGGCTCCATCCTCTTTACACCCTCCTTTGAGGTATTTATAGACATTGATGAGATCCCCCTTGAGCCTCCTCTTCTCTAAGCCACACAATCCCAGCTCTCTTAGCCTTTCTTCATAGGAGAGATGCTCCGGTCCCTTGATCATCTTGGTGGCCCTTCATTGGACTCTCCAGTGTGTTCATGTCACTTTTGTACTGAGGAGCCCAGAACCGGACAAGGAACTCCAGGTGTGGCCTCACCAGTGCTGAGTAGAGGGGAAGAATCACCTCCCTTAACCTGCTGGCAATAATTTGCCTGATGCCAGGATACCATTAGCCTTCTTTGCTGCAAAGGTACATTGCTGGACCATGTTCAACTTGGTGTCCACTGGGACCCTCAGATCCATTTCTTCAAAGCTGCTTTCCAGTCAATTGATCCCCAGCACGCTCTGATGCCTGGGGCTGTTCCTCCCCAGGTGCAGGACTTAGCACTTCTCCTTGATGAATTTCATGAGGTGTATCTCAGCCCATTTCTCCAGCCTGTCCAGGTCCCTCTGGATGGCAGCATAACACCCTGGTGTATCAACCACTCCTCTCAGTTTTGTGTCACCTGCAAACTTGCTGAGGATACCCCCTACCCCATCATGCAGATCATTAATGAAGATGTTAAACAGGACTGGATCCGGTATTGACTACTTGGGTACATTGCTACTTACTGGCCTCCAACTAGACTTTGTGCCACTGATCACCACCCTCTGGTTTGTGGGCGTGCAGCCAGCTTTCGTTCCACCTCACTGTTTGCTCATCCAGCCTTCAACAGCTTCTCTGTGAGAATCTTGTCAGGGACAGTGTCAACAGCCTTACTGAATTCCAGGAAGACAATATCCACTGCTTTCCCTTATCTATCAAGTCAGTCATTTCATCATACACATTTATCAAGCTGGTCAAGCGTGATTTCCCCTTAGTGAATCCATGCTGACTACCGATGATTTTCTTGTCCTTCATGTACCTGGTAATAATTTCCAGGATCAGCTGTTCCATTATCTTCCCAGAAACTGAGGTGAAGCACAGTGGCCTGTAGTTCCCTGGGTCCTCCCTTCTTGCCCTTCTTGAAGATAGGAGTGTCATTTACTTTCCTGCAGTCTTCAGGTACTTCTCCCAGTCATCACAATCGAGCAAAGATTATTGAGAGTGGCCTCACAATCACATCTGCCAGCTCCCTCAGCACTCATGAGTGTATCCCATCAGGGCCCATGGAACTTATGTTCTGTTTGCTTAAGTACTCCATGACCTGATCCTCTTCCAGCAGGGGCACATCTTCCTTGCTTCTTTGCCCTTCTCCCTGGTCTCTGGGACCTGGGATTGCTGAAGGCTGGTCTTGCTAGTAAAGGCTAAGGAAAAGACATTCTGTATCTCATCTTTTTCCGCATCCCGTGTAACAAGGTCTCATGCTTCATTCAGCTGTGGGCCCACATTTTCCCTAGTCTTCCTTTTGTCACCAATGTACTGACTTACAGATGCCATTGTTGTTTTTGACATCCCTGGTCATATTCAATTTCATGCAGGCTTTAGCTTTCCTAACTTAATCCCTGGCTGCTCAGACAATGTCTCTGCATTCCTCTCATGTTACCTGTCCTTTCTTCCAAGCTCTGTATGCTTCATTTTGTGCTTGATTTTGGCCAGGAGCATCTTATTTGTCCATGAAGGTCTATGTTGCGATGGACTGCTCTTGAGTTGGGAGGAGGTGATACCTGAATATTAACCAGCTCCCTTGGGCCCCTCTTTCCTCAAGGGATTTATCCCATGGGACTCTTTCAAGTGGATCCTTGAAAAGGCAAATGTCTGCTATCCTGAAATCCAGGGTTGTGAACTTGCTATTCACCTTCCTCCATGCACTAAGGATACTGAACTTTACCATCTCGTGGTCACTGTGGCCAAGGCTGCCTTTGACCTTCACATTCCCAACAAGGTCCTCGTTATTGGTGAGTAAAGTCCAGCATAGTACCTCTCCTTGTTGGCTCCTCTATCACTTGCAGGAAGAAGTTATCATCAGTGCACTCCAGGAACCTCCTGGAATGCCTATGTCCTGCTGTGTTGTCCCTCCGGCAGATATCAAGTTGCTTGAAGTCACCCATGCAGACCAGAACCAGTGAACGTGAGGCTGCTACAATCTGTCTGTAGAGCACCTCATCTGCTTGTTCTTCCAGGTCAGGTGACCCATAGCAGACACCCACTGTAATTTCACCTTTCTCTGTCCTCTCTTTAATCCTAACCAATAAGCTGTTGGTCAGCTCCTCAACCATCTCCAGGCAGAGATGGATGCACTCCTGCTGCTCCCTCACATGAAGGGCAACCCCACACTCCTCATCTTCCCAGCCTGTCCTTCCTTTATCCCTCCATTGCAACACTCCAGTCATGGGACCCATCCCACCACGTCTACATGATCATAGCCCTGCAACTGCACACAGATATCTAACTTAACATGTTCATTCCCTATACTGTATGCTTTAGTATATAGGAACTTAAGAGAGGCACCCCAGTGTATCAAGTTCCTAGAAGGGGGTTGGGGAATTTCTCCATAATGATGCCTTGTAGGTACTTCCATGTTTACACGCAAGCACTGGAGGTAAATCTGCATAAGCCCTATTTTCTTGATTTTGTGTTCCATTCCTGTCACAGCACCCCATGCCCTTTGCTCATTGACCCTGTCTGTCACTGCTCACAGAAAGAGTGTAACTGCTGCACACCTTGTTGGAGTTTTGACAGGAGCTTTGCTCTCTGAGAACTTTGCCTTGCATAGGTTCCTCTGGCACAACAAAGGTTTACAGAGTCTACATCATGATGCTGCACCCTAAGGACAGTACTGGAGTGGTTCAGTCACCCAAACAGAGTATGTTGATACAGATGTCCAAAGGTCCTCACTCATTTGGCTGTCTAGCTAGCTGCTGCTGTAGAAGCGTGTGGTTTTCCTGCAGGTCCATGCATTATCTATCAGACTCAAGTGGATTCCTCTGACATCTGAAAAATTGAGAATAGTATTCAGTATCCATTTTTAAACCTCAGGATCCCAGCTCATCCGACTCCACTTTTTCATCTGAAGTTTTAGAAAAAGTGATTTTTCTAAAAGCTTGTTTTGCTGTCTCCATTTTTTATGTTAGTCTTGAAATTAGGCTTTTGCTTTGGGATTCAGCTTGGCTTTGGTGTCTAAACAGCAAACAAAACCACTTGAAACTTAGGATAAAAAGGAATGGATTCCTACTGTAGGAAGGCATTATAATGCATTACAATGTCAGAATTGCAGATGTAATCATTGTCTTTAAATTTTTCTCTCTGCTAAGTTTGAAGTTTGTTGATCTGCATCTACATACTTCCTGAAGGCTTGTATTACTTAATTTAGAAATGTATTAACAGTTCAAAGTTTATTTGTCTTCAGTGATGAAGTATATATCTTGAAGGCAATTTATCATATATGGGCTTAAAGATTTCTAGCTTTTTTTTTTGTTGTTGATAGGTTACAGAACACAAAACATGCAATGAAAAATTACTTCAGTGTGACTTTTGAACTATTCTGTCAAAACACTTTATCACTCAGCTGTCAGGACTAGCTTTGCTGCTGTGAATTAACCTCTCTTTTCCCTCTTCCCAGTCTTAAAGTTTCAAGATGTGAAAGGGTGGTGTTGACACATTAGTCATCATCAAAGAAAGGATTAAAAGATTAATATAATATACAATGTGAGATATACCAGGGTGTAAAATGCTATTTTAACAACATTAAAAGGAAATCATTTTTTGGTTAAGTACAGGATAGAACAATTTGGTAACTAGATAGCCTGAAAGCAGGTGTTTCACTTGTGTTCTTGCCAATTTCTGAACTTACTGGGTGTGCTTGATAGACATAAATTCATTTATATTTCACTTATTAATTACATCTCTATGTAACAAGGTTGTGGTTTTGCTTTTTTGTTTTTTTTTGGTGGTGATGGTGGTTTGTTTGTTTGTTTGTTTGTTTTTCCTGATGATTCACAATGCAATTAATGTAATTAACACAAGTAGGCACATTATTTTTCATACTTCTGTGAATATTATTGAAAGTCAGATATTGAAGGCTGTATCCCCCATGTCCCAAGCATTTCAAATTACTTTCTTAGTTATGTTTCTGCAAACTAAATACTGACACGCTATCAAATATAAAATCTTTTGGGTTTTGGTTTGGTTTGGTCTGTTGGGTTTTTTTTTTAGCAAAATTACAAAAAAAAGTACATGAGTAAATAGGTTTCAAGAAATACAGCAGGGGTGTAACAAGGCCTCCTGAAAAACCTGCCTACGTTCTGTGATTGCAATCTTTAAGAACTTTTGAAGAACTCAGGCAGAATGTAATAATTGCTTCTCATGTAGAAGTCTTGCAGATTCAAATTTATAATCATTTTCCATGTAGAATTCTCACTGAAGTTAATGTAGTTTTGAACCCTGATCAAAAGCAAGATTAAGCCTCATTTATTCTGCTTGTTTTCTACTATGTAGTCATTTCTTTTTTCCTTATTTAACACAACTAGAAATACTGAATTTAAAAATTTTAAGGGAAAGAGAAGTTAAGAGATTTGGTTCTTCCAGAATATAAATGCAAATATCATTATATCTTTGTAACAGGATCTTTATTTAGAAGTCTAGAAACCAAGTTATTCAGAACACTTCCTACAAATTGAAGTATTATGACTGCCGTGAGATGACAGCATAAGGGAGCACACATTCACACCACCTCATACTTAAGCTGGTCAGTGAAGAGAATCACACACAATGTCAGCAAAGCAGCTTTTTCTAACACTGTTATTTTTGTTAAAGCAAAATATTCCAAACCCTTAATGTGATCAAAATGCTGGGGATGCTACACAATTCTAATATAATTTTTTTATCAAAGAGAAGGCAGTGTCTTAGAAACCTGCTGCCTTCTCTGCTGCTGCGTACTATTACATTATGTTAACAGAACATGTGATGTTGATCACTTTGTGCAGTAACCTGGAAAAAACAGAGTATTGAGTTTTTTTGAAGAAGGTCTATGACTAAAATGTTCTATGAATTGAATATTAATTTCTATCATTCCATAAACTGGCTAGAATAGTGGTTCTTTGCTTACAGTGGGATAGTGTTGAACTTCCTTGTATTTTGGATTTGTTATCTTTTCCTCTCCTGCTTCTGGAAAGATGGATTTTTCTGGTTTTGTTTGGCTTCTTCTTTTTTTTTTTTTTTAGAGGGGGTGGTTTTTCAGTTTGTTTGTTCGTTTTTGTTTGGTTTTGGTTTCCTCTCATGAATGCTAAATGTACACCAGCAAAATAGTCAAAACTAAGACTGGGGCCTTAGCAATGGCACACAATTGTCCATAATTTTTGGCTATCTAGCACCATCCATAGCATATTTTTAGCCCATACCAACTAGCATTTTCCAGATTAATACATGAGCAGGTTTGGGAGGGGTATCTGTTGGAACTAATCCTAACAGACAGTTTGAATGTCCTGCCCTGTTTGGGGAGAGAAAGAAAATATGACATACGTACATGAGCCGAATGTGTATGTGTTGCACTACCATATTAAAAATTAACATAAATTTCACCTTTAAGTACTATGTTACACATTATAAAGTATTGTTTATATTTATTTGAAAAGCAAAATACATTGTTGCATTATTTGTGATAAATTTCCATGACAGTATTTTATTAATATTTGCATGCTAATTTTTTAAACTATTTTAAATCAGTTATAATGAAAGATAATGAATAAAAAGAACTACAACTACACCAGTAGTATTATTTCTGCAAATAAGCTATTGAATCATTTTGTCTCTGTTCTCTAAGGAATTTGTTTGTGAACAGATGCAGATTTCTAATGCATTCACAATAGGTTGACTGAACTGCTTGCATGAAACAGTGTATAATTTATGTCTTGACTAATGTGGTGTGCATTAGCACATAAAAATATGACTGGTGGTTTGTATTAGAATTATCAAGGATATATTACAATGAAAAGAATCTTTCCATTGAAGAGGAGTGTCATTACGGCAATAGTTTACTACCCTTATGTTGTTTAATAGTATGCGGATACAAATGCTAATGCACTGATGTTTGTAATGAAAGCTATGCCTTTCTGCCCTTCATTTAAACCTGTGATCCCGTTTCCAGTTTGTAACTATGAATTTGAGGCATCACTAATCTCAGAGTCTATGAGTTGAATTTAAAATCTCACTATAGAAGGGATAAACTGAAAGAGGCTTTCTGTATGTATTCTGCTGTGATAATCTCTTTACTCTCTAGTTGTCATAAAGTATAAATTTGAATTTAAAATGTGTAGGGTTGAACTCAAAACCAGGAACTAAACATGGAAGGATGAAAGTTTCTCATTTTAACCTGATAGAAGTGATATTTGACCTCTCATCCTTTAAGGAGCTAATGTGATACTCTGCTTGAACATCTTCAAGTATTGCTGACCACTTAAAAAATTTCCGATTCAGCTCTCTTAATATTAAGCAATTAATTGGGATAAGTCAATAGGGAGAGATGAGCATTTTTGCAGGACAGCTCAGCCAAAGGTCATTCTTAATAAACATCTTTGTGTTGGATTTCCCCTTTATGAAACTGTTCCAGAAAATGGGACAGAAACTAATAGAATTCCACATGATTTGGTAGTAAGATTATCCTTCTTTCAGAAATTCTGTGGACACATTTAGAAAGCAGTATAAAGGTAAAATATTTATTACATTCTGTAGTACTCCTGTATACCAGAGGAATACTTATTCCAGCAATTTTTAAATAGCACAGCATGTCACAAAGCCACTATTTGCATGGTGAATAAAGTTATCATTGTATTACTTTCTCAACATTTCAAACCATTTTCTAGGAGGATTTTATTAAGTTGGAAAGTTTACAGTAAGGATTTCCTCCAGTCAGTATATCTAGCAAGAGAATCATTGTTTCCATGCCTGGATTTCCACAAATCATTTGCACTGAAGTTGATGAGCAACTTCAGTAGGGACCTAAGACCTAGAGGATTAACTGTGACTGGAAACATGCATCCTTTTGCTTAAAGTTTTGTTTACTTTTCTGCAAAGCTTGTTAAGTAGCCTGAGTCTGCACTAATCCTTCAGTATCTACTTTTGGAAATTCCTGTCGGAAAAGGATAAGGATGAACATAATCAGTGGTATCATTGGTATCCCCCATGAATAACAATCTGTTGCTCCTCTGGTACTCTGAAGAGGAAATTGCTGAAAACTTAACTGAGTCCATAATTAAATGTTAAGGTAAGTAAAGAGCTAAGAGCATGGCCGCCTCCTCCAGCTGCTCCAACCCAGGACCGCTCATTCCTGGCTGCCATAGCCCAGCCCAGAGTCTGGGGACCCGGGGTCTCTGCCCAGGCTGGGGGACAGGGCTGCCACTTTCCTCTTTTCGGGTTCAACCTGTAGCAAAGCTGAGCACATACCCCAGTGTTGTGGTTTAACCCGGGAGGCAGCTACGCACCACACAGCCATTCACTCACTTTCCCCCCACCCCCCCCAGTGGGATGGGGGAGAGAATCACGAAAAAGGAAAAAAAAACTCGTGGGTTGAGATAAAGACAGTTTAATAAGACAGAAAAGAAAGGGGAAATAATGATAATAATAATAATGACAATAGTAAAAGAATATACAAAGCAAGTGTACACAATGCAATGCACAATGCAATTGCTCACCACCTGCTGACCGATGCCCAGCCTGTTCCCGAGCAGCGGCCCCCCCCTTTTCCCCGGCCAGCCCCCCCAGTTTTATTGTTCAGCATGACGTCACATGGTATGGAATATCCCTTTGGTCAATTTGGGTCAGCTGTCCTAGTCCTGTCCCCTCCCAGCTTCTTGTGCACTCCCAGCCTCCTCGCTGGCAGGGCAATACGAGGAGCTGGAAGGTCCTTGGCTCTGTATAAACACTGCTCTGCAGCAACTGAAAACATCACCATTATCTTCATCAAAAAATCCAAAACACAGCATTTTGTGAACCTCTACAAAGAGAATTTAACTCTATCCCAGCCAAAACCATGACACCCAGAGACACATAAGCTGAGACAGGACACTGACATGACTGGTCTCACAGGCTGCCCTAGCTAAGGGCTGCCTTCGACAGCACCCACACACAGGACACACGTAAAACATAGACAGCTCTTCTTCAGCTGGTAGAGATAGAAGTTCACTAGTGGAGGCACACACAGAGCACTCTCTAGGTTCACAAACACACATACATTCATGGATTCTTTGAGTACTGGCACAGTCCCTCACTCCATCCAGCACCCCTGCCTAGATCCCAGGCCTGCCGTGTAGTACTTGTACACAAGGGAGAGAGAGTGCAAATACAGAGGGAGAGTTAAGAAAAGATTTAATGAGGAAATATAAGAAGATAGGACAGACTGTGATGAACAAGAACAGGGGTCAGACAGACAAATGTGGTGACCAGCTCCATTATGCACACAGTTTTACACTTATCCCCTATTTTTGTAACTCCTGTTCTCCCTTTCCCCTGTACATCCAACCACCACGGGTTTGCAGAGCTCTACAACTTCCTGCACCTTCCCTCCCTCCTCCCCCAGTTCACAATCTTATCATTTGCAAGGTTCTCTCTTCCTGGAAATAGCACCTGTAGGTTTTTGGCCCACCAATTAGTGTGACCGGGAGGTTTGTTTCTTCAGATTGCCTCCCATCTTAGAAGTCCTCAGATAACTCTTCTGGAATAAAGGTTCCTACATGCTCACCTGCTCTCATAAATTAACGTGACTGACCAGACTTGTTCATCACTGCCTCCTTTTCTTATTATCCCTTCTTGCCTTGGAAAAGGGCCCCTGACCAGTTGTCCTTAAGGGAGCAGATATTCTCCTTTCACATACCTTTACTCTAAAGACCTAAAATGCTTTATAATCTGCATCAATTTACTTGTTCTTGGCACCAAGTGGTTCTTGTTATTTTTCTGTTCCGCTGATGTTCAGAAATTTATGTACTTTTAATAAGAACACAAACAAATTTGAGAAGGATTGGGGATCTTGACTAAAAAGGTCATTTAGCTAGTCTTTGCTAATCGGAAGTTTTTACATAATCTTGAATGTAGGAAGAATCATTGCCTTTCTTACATCTTATGTTTTCAAAGCAAATTCTACTGTTATTTTCCCTACATAACTTTTTCTTTGCAAGTAAAAATATATGTCAAGAAGGAAAACATCTTTTCTTGAATCTACAAAGATATATCTCTTCAACAGCTGTGAGACTTTTTTACAAAAATAAAATTCTGCAGACAAATATTATATAATAGAAGCAGATATAACTAGAACTCTTCAAAAACATATGAAGGGGTACCACACAGTGAAGTGTTTCTGTTCTACAGAAAACAGGAGTAGTTATAGCTTCAGGATTTATTCTATTTTACACTGAACTACGAAACACTGAAGTTATCACTCTGCTGAAAGAAAACCCACAGAGATCTAAGGAAGTGCTGAGGCTGAATAAAGCATGAAGCTAGAATGAGACTTAATGCTGTAGTTCCATAAAACCTACATATTCTTCCCCAGGATAAGCAATCTATCAAACAGACAATATCATTGAGACGGCGTAAATATGAATAAATTATATAAAGGAAAATAAACTACAGGTCCAGAAAGTTTGCGCATGAGTCTGCATGGGAAGGACAATAGACCGTCTCTATAAGGAGTTTCATTCTTTATTAAGGTGCAGGTATTTCTTGCTGAATCTTTATAAAATTTCATCGAACAATGGAGTACAGAAGTAAAAGAAACTTACAGGATTATAATTAGTAGTTCTTTTACTGCAGACAATAAGTCATATGGCTAATTACATAAACATATCCACTCCTTATTAAAAGACATTAAATTTTCCATCTTTTTTCCTTCCTTCATTGCATTTGGAAGGCTGTTATTCCTCTCACTATTGCAGATCTCTTTTTCTCTCACTCTTAACTTTTTTCAGAAGATGAAACCTACCCTAAAGCACAGCTGGGTTGAGACCTTGACTACATCTGCCAAGCTTTAACTGAGTGGATTAATCCATGGAAACACAGCAGCAATAGGCAAAAGTTATGTAATTGTTACTGATTTCACACTTCCTACAGTATATTTGGGGTAGGAGACCAAGGACAAGAACTTTGGTGGTGATTGCTAATTAGCTTTAGATATGGAGAAAGACCAAGTGTTTGGCCTGAGGCTACATGACTAGTGAGGCCATTGGTGGCTTAAGTTGAGAATCTAATTTAGAAAACAATAAACTGTTAAAGTAAAAGGTACAGGAAAGAAGGTGCTCCATGCATGGACATCTGACACCGTGTCAATGGCTGAGTCTGAGGCAGATCCCTTACACCTAGAGGCCAAGCCATGAGGCAGGACTTGGACAAGCTCTTTGTTTCTCTGGTCTTGCTATTCACTGTTCTACTTTCAATTAATTTTTTGTGAACATGTGTGGTCAGACTCGCAATGAACCCGTCTGAGGGACTGATCATGGTTGTTAGACCTAGTGGTGCAGAGTGGCTCATGTACACATTTCTCAAGCCTAGACCTTTCAGAGCAGTTGTAAAGGTCCACACTACATGGGTGTACACAGCACTTGATTGCATACATCAAGTGTATTTTCAAAAATCAAATGTGCTTTCACACGAGTGTTCAAATAACTTGAGTGCTATGGTACAGCCCATCAGAGTGATGGATTTATGGATTTACATCGTATCACCACCCACAGGTTGTGTTTTAGAAGGAATTTCTTTTTTTTTTAAAAAAAAAAAAAAGGCCACAAAGCGCCTAACATTTCTGCAATGTGGATAATAAGGGGAGCAGGGGCCAGGGAGATCTAGGAAGCTGTTGTTTGACTGTATAGAGATATCATCAGACGACTGAGGATCTGGGACTATTTAGTGGCTCCTCTGCAACTTTCAGGAAAGAGAGAAAGAAGGGAGAGATGATAATGAGATGATGCCAGGCACATAACAATTTCACAATTACATAGAAAGGAGGTTAAAAGCATTATGGCCAAATTTGCTGAAAGGTAAGGCATTATATTGTGCATTTACTAAATTTTCATAACTTCGTGACTACATTCCTACTCTTCAATAAAAATGTTTACGTTCATACACAATTTCAATTTGCTTATACCTGGAAGAAGTTTAGTCTGATAAGGATGCTTTGCTAATTATTTCTAATTTTCTTCAATTTCTAAGTTGGGGTCAAGATGCTATAGCTATTTATCAAGATGACCATAGAGCATATTGAGCCAGAGAAGGTTGTTGATTGCCATCTTGAAAAACAAACATCTTTGGTTTTCAGCTTGCTGGTAATCTTATACAGGATTAAAACTGATACTCGTTTCTGTGGACACACAAAACCTGATAACACACTGAGAAACCAATTGGAATATTCTAAGGCAAAATTCTGTGGAACAACCTGACCTAGCATGATCAAACATTTAAGGACAGAATAGATCAGGTTTCTCATGTGATTAATTCACTTTGCATGGGACTTATAGAGAGCACTTAGTGAGTAGGAAAGACTCGTGGTAAGAAAGGGACAAACTTCTACAGTTTTAGTTTAAGAAAGGTAGTAAAAAAGTGCAGCATAGCATTGTCTGGACAGTTCTGCCTGAGCACTCAAGAGAGTGAGAGAGAGAGAGAACTGGGAATCTCAGCTGAGTGAAAAACTCATATGATGGCATTTTCACAGAGAGGAATACCTAAACTGGGTCAAGCAACATGCAGGAACAGATACATAATTCTGAAGGATCAACAGAACAGTGGCCTCCTCTTGACACAAGATATTCCACAGAATAGATACTGCATGAAACTAACTTGCAGACTGTTGGACTGAGCAACAAGGGTAATACAGAAGAAACAGCTGTTTCTCCAGTGGTTTATTTGGATAGTGGGAGATCTCACGATAACAATTGAATGAGAGATGTAACTGAACTGTTCTTGTGATAAACACTGAGTGAGAGATTCGGCTGAACTGATCTCATTTTGTTCACAGCACTAAGAACTCTCCTGACTTGACCTATAACATTTTTACTTCAAAAATGAAATTGAGACTGTAAACCAGGCTTAAAGTCAAACTTCTGGACAACTTTTTTGTCAGACAGAAGAAAGAACCACCAACAGGTAACAGCATGAAACAGTTGACAGAAGATCATGACAGAAAGCTAAAACGTCATTTCTAGAGTTGACCAATTGTGGGCACGTTCATGGCAAAATATTCTGCTATCTAATTTATTTGACCCTAGTTTTCTGACAGGGGCTTGCTATGAAATGGGATATTGTTGTTTAATCTTAGACATACATCTTTCAGAATCAAAAAAAAAAAAAAAAAGTCCTTTTGCTGTTGTTGTTGAGTTTTTTTCTGGAATTTAATGCACCAAATCAGTTAACAAATAAATCTGACAAGCACTGGCGTAAGTTATGATGCAGAAACTTGTATTTGGGAGCAAGGGAGATGAGAAGGAGGAATGGGATTTACCCCCTTCAGCAGTAGTGAGTTGTAAAATCAACTGTAACAGCAACCTTAGAAACACTANGATAAATTGCTTTTACATCTGATTTTGTTTCATTGAAACTATGGCTGCTACAGTTTCACTGAAAATGTAACAGCACATCTAATAGCAATATGCCACACTTCAACAAGCACTCTCTGTCTAAAGAGGAACTAAAGTTATATGACCTACCAAGTAAATACAGAAAAAAATTTATACACTATGCAGTAGTTGCAAAGCATTTATAAGAATATTTATGTCCTCACCTGTCTCACAACTTGCACAGCAACTCATAAGTCTGTTGACAAATGTACTTAATCTACCAGAGTAGTGAAAAATATTATATTGATCTATTTGAAGATCACAAGAAAGTTGGCAGTTGTCCTTCTTTGAGTGACATTTCTGTCACTTCTTTTTGAGAGATTTGAAAGAATGTTCATGGCTAATCATGTATTTTATCCACAGGTCTCTCACTGGTTGTTTAAAGGATACACATAGATATGTCCATGATACTGCTCACACTCATCTTTTTTCCAAGTGTGAATAAAATATTCAAGCAAAAGTTTCAGTACTTACAGTGACTTGAGGCTTTACTAAGATACTATTAGGACAGTTAAGACTACGATGATGGGACATGACAGCTGGCCCAAAGGACTGCAAAAGATACTTACTGATGCTTTATAGCAAAGGTTTGTTTCCTTTCTTTCTACGAATTTTTACATTTTATATTTTATTCTTTAATTTCTGGGATGTGTGCCTCCAACTAAATTATATTCCTTTGGTTAATTAACGGTGGTGTACATCTTCAGAAAGACAATCAAGAGCTAACTAATCCTTACATCATTTTTACTTACTTGCCTTGTATAAATATTTCAATTCGTAGTGGAGGTCTACCTTCTGCAGCAAATAAAAGTCCCACATACTTTCTCTAGGTTCCTTAATGCCATTCCCACATTCTGTAACGAGCATGGAAAACACATTATCAGTAATTCTACTGTTTTCTCAGCAACTCAACAAATATTTTTGCACAAGCCTCGCCATTATCTGTGCATTACATTTCTGAAAAATGTACAGATAAAC
>VXAL01019413.1:26046-38829 GCA_013399475.1 Chauna torquata | reverse complement strand
TTATGAACTAAACCCCCACCATTTTCTCTGATGCTTTTGTAGAATTTCAAAGGTATTTTAAGGAGTGAAGAAATATTTGTCTAAAGCTATTTTAAGAGGGCAGCCTTTTTTAAAGCTGGAAGGAAAGATTTAGTCCTACAAAAGAGATGCCTTGTCTAAAATAATAAATGTTTGTGCATGACTAATGTTAGAGGTCAAAATTTGGAACCAGTAGAACAAGTAGCATACTATGAGCAGTTATGCATATCCGTCACTGTGTACTGCATATTAGATAATTTATCATTCTTTCAAGTCTTGGTACTGAGGTTTTAAAAGACCAGACACACTAATTTAAAAAATAATAAACTTTTATAAATTTATTGACTGATTTATTGCATTAAGACCTTCTGTTGAAATTAAGTACATAAAAATGATAGCAAGCACAAACAAGCTCCTTTTTAAAGGAGGCAATTTGTTCTCCTGAAGTACTAGCCAATGTGTGGAAATCGCAGTGTTTCTGTGTTCTCCATGTGGAGATAAGTTCAATGCTGGGATCTCAATATTTACTTCTGCACAGCTTGCATATTTAAAACCCCAGCTGACGTAACTGAAATCGGATGGAATTTGGAGAACTGGGATTGCAAAGGAAATGTCTAATGAGAAGGAAGACGTCAGGGCCCTGAGGGCATCACCAGGCCTCACTGTCCCTGCCTGGCCCCCCAGAACCTCCCCAAACCCTGCCCAGGGCCAAGGACCCCATGTCAGCCCCTGGGGCCAACAGTCCCTGCCCCTCCAGCTCCACACAGACCTTCCCTGCCCAGCCATGGGCCCCACCAAGCTGGACCCCCCTGCAAGCCAACATTCCGGCCCAGCCTTGGCCCATCCCTGTCCCCAGGGCAGTGCCTGATACCCAGGGCTGAGGCTGCCACCTTTGCCTCCTCATCTACCCTGCTCCTGACTGAGGGGGTAGGACGGGCTCTGCCTCCAGGCTTTGCCCTGACACCAATGGGGAACCGCCACTAATCATGGCATACCAGCAAGCAGCCAGGCCACAGGGTACCCTGACTGAATATTAATTACTCTGACAGAGGGTAATCTGTATTTTCACTATGGATTTTAATTACAGGATTCATAAACCTACAGCATACAGCTAAACGAGTGCAGAACTTCTGTGTTTGTATTTAAAAATGATAAATGTCTAGAAAGTCATCATATCAAAATTTCCCCAAACCTTGCTTTTTGTTAATATAACTTTATACGCTACTGTAGGAAAAGCCACATGAATACTGATAGTAACTGTCACAGTTTCAGTTCAGTAACAAAAGACACACATAAAATAAAGGTATTTTAACATGAAGAAGAATGTGTTTAAATACCCTTTCCATGTCTAACACAAGCCACAAGTGTATAATTTTCTTCTAACACCCCTAATCACTTACTCAAAGCCAAACATCCATCCATGCAGATTAGTATCTCTCCACTGACCTTCTTCCTAAGGCCAACAGAAAGCTGATACGTGCCAGAATACTCTCTTCAGGTTTGTGCAGCCATATCTCCACCTCTCCTGTCCTTTGTCCTCCCATGCATACTCAGAAGAGGTGCAGTTTAATTAATACTTGTTATCTAAACATGTTTGTCCTCTGTGAAGCAGTAGGTCAATAAACAAGTTACTTTGATTTGTATTCATTTTCAAGAGGTAGAGGCTCAATATGTTGAAGGAGTAATATGCAACATACATTATAATTTCCTAGTATGACTCTAAAGTGGGTGCTTGCACTTGAACTTTTCAAAACATGTTCACAACCCCTAGGTAAACTGCCCACTTTCCAAAAACAAAGCCACTGGAGATTCCAGTTATGTTGTAGTATTAGGAAATTCAGATCACTAATGTAGTTGATTTCCTCTTTTCTTAACTGGTTTAAAATAAGAAATATTTTCAGAAACTTATTGAACTATTTAACAGTTCAGAAGTAATTACGGAGTCAGTTGCTGGGTCCCCATGTCACTCAAGGAAGGCAGTTCTGATCATTTTAATTACTCTCTTTTCTTCATCTTGTTAACAAATGTATATCAAAGTTGCTGATTTAAAAAAATATTGCTTAACATCACATAGATTGTCTATAGCTCATTGGCTTCAAATACTTTACAAGTATTTCTCATCAAATTTCCTTTTTATCTCTATTCGGATAAATTAAACAGATTGGTTTACTGTCTGCCTATATTAAGTAGGTTTTTCTGGTGTCTAGAACTTTTTAGTGGAATAGGTTCAGTAGGACAAGAGACAGTGACAACGACACCTTAGGGTTCTTTCTCCATTATTGACTGTTTACATATTTAGATGTTACTTGGAGCATCAGAATAAGAACTCTTTTTGAAGCATTTATTGACAATGTTTGGAGTCCAACAGACAGGTTTCTACTTTGTAAATTTGATCATCATCATTCTTAGCTTTGAGTTTTTAAAAGGTTAGATTAGGTAAACATTGTACTTCTGCCTTGTCTCTAGGTCTCTGAATGAAGACAACAAAAAAGTCACAGGAAATTAAGATGTGCTGTGATGGAAGCACAAGTATCCATGTAAGTAGGTAGCAAGTAATAGTACACATCATGCTGTATGAAATAATGCAAACATGGTACGGAGTTTCTACAGGAATCCTGTTTCAAAGACCGCTTCCGCAAAGATGTCAATGTTGGGGTTATATCATTGGGATTATACTCTCTGGGTCACACAGAGAAACCTCAGTCCTTCAGTTGATGCGGTGTGGAAGCCTTTTGGTGGACTTCAGTATATGCATAATATCAGGACCTAAAATCTTAGAGTCAGCAGCAGCCACAATCAGTACATGCTTTAGAGAAGCATCTACTTCCCAGATCTCCAAAATGTCAAAGATGTCTATGGGTCACAGGTTTCCTATCCTCTTTCCTTCTGTGCAGAATAATAAGGGAAGCAACAATCAAATCAGCCTCATTTTTCAGTAAAAAAATGCACTTTCTAATTGAGTCTACTCTACATCCTCCCAGAACAATTGTGGCCTTAGCTGTTCTCAAAGTTTGAAATCAATATCAAGCCTTACTACATATAATGTATTAGTTCTTATCTCTTGCTTGTCCAGTTTTGTTCACATGACAGCATTGTACAAGACATCTTTTCTATTGTCATAATCGGTACTTACATATGGCTGATTTTAAAGCAACTGATTTTAGTGCTATCTTTTGCCTCAGATCTTTTATTTATTTATTTATTTATTTATTTCCCAGGAGAGCTGTTCTGCTCTTGTCATACTATTTTTCTAAGTCATTCTGTATAATCCTCCTATTGCATACATGATCCCCCTCATTTTCTGATGAGTATTTTTTAGGTACATTTTATCTCACTTTTCTTCCTGCAAACTTTTTTTCTCTTTTTATTTCTGAGTAACGTATTTACTTTTAATATCCTATGTCTTTTTTTTTCATCCCCTACAGCTATGGATTTACTACACTTTTGAAAAAAAAAAATGCTGATTTTTTCCTCAGAATTATTTTTTGGGGGCTGGAAGTGATTAATAAATGCAAATGAAAAAAAAATCAAAAACTGTTAGCCTTTACATAGCTGCTATATTTTTCCCCTGATAACCAGATATATTTTTGCTATCTTGCTTTAAAATGAATGAGTCTCCTTGTCCTGATCCATGTTAATCAGTATATAATTCCATTCTTTACCTTAATGAATCCTCACTATGTCTTTTTTTCAGAATTGCTCTGCTTCACGAATACTACAAGAATGTTTTTGCTATTTTTTACGTTCTTTAATGTTATCAGAAGTCTTTCTTATTATTCTACTTTTGATCTGCATGAATCCCACAAAACTTAGCAACCCAGTGGGCTCCCTGGATCAAGGACATAAAGTTATTGAGTTTAGTCCCCTCTGTATAGCCAGCAGAGGGTGAAACATGCAGGGAGAGCTAAAACCAGTCCTGCTCACTTGAAATCTGAATAGCCTGTTGTGTGTCTGTGCCTCTTTCCATTGATTATGCAGGAAAAATATACACAGTAACTAGAATTTTAACTTAGAATACTCAGGTAGTATTTAACTAGAACTTAACTAGAATAATTTAGGTACCTCATGTAAGTGCCTGAATTTAGATAGGCTAAAGTTTGTTCAACACAATTACTTTCACATGAAAGTTGCACATGGAAATTTTTTTCATTCTTTTTAGATTAGGTCAGGAATATGTTTAAACACAGTACATTCTTAATTAAAATAAGGGGCTTGCATAGTATGGTTTCCATCAGAGTAACTAAGTTGGTTTAAAACTGTCTACAGGAAATCAGTGTAAATTCCATGTGCAAGAGGTCCACAGCATACCACTTCTGAACTGAAAACTGTTATGTTGTTTCCCAGCTTCTTCCATAACTTCCAGTGTTTCATTACTCCTTTCCACAATAGGAAAGAATCATTTTTAAAATTCATATTTCTTTTTTATAAAATTAGAAGTTCAACAATATTTAATACAAATGGAAAAGTGGTGATGACATTACCTTGGAAAAATCAGTAGAAAATAGTGAATGATCAGATATTTATATGCATAATTAGAATTCTTCACCTCCTTGTAAGGTTTCAGAATATGTAAGGCTGTAAAAATGACAAAGAGAGATAGAAGCATTACTGTAAGAAATCAAAACATTTTCTTGCTATTCAAATGACAATGAGAAATCTTCTCTCTTGTAATCCTTTCAATTACAGAAGCCTACAGAACACTGGGGTGAAGTTAACACAGAGCACCAAAACTGCAGAAATAAACATACCTTACTGTACAATGAAAACAAATGAGGGGTAAAAAGAATTGAACTCTAAATTTAATGCTGGTCTACATCCATCTCTTTGCCTTCCTTCTCTGTAAAACTGATGGTCTTTGTTAAGTCTGTTTGCTTTTGTTTCTTTCCTCTCTAATGCCTAAAGAAGATGCTTCTTTTCACTTAGGTTTTGTTCTGCACTCATTCTGTCCAGGCTTTCTGCCCAGTCCATATTACACAGTCTTTGTCCTACTCTCTTAAGTGTTTTGCTCCAATACCCAGATTTATTTCCATGGATTTCTTCTCTTTTTGTTTATCTCTGTGGAAATTGTACTGTCATCTAGAACAGGTGGAAATAATAACAGGAAACAATAGGAAATTTCATAGAAAAATGAAACTGTCTTGTGTCACTTGAAGACCCCTCCTGTCTGTGGCCTCAGTCTATGTAGGAAAAAAAAAAAAAAAAGANAAAAAAAAAAAAAAAAGAAAAAATCTCACTGCTGCAAAATGTCTGAGGGAAAATTAAGCACAACTAATACCTGATTATGTAACTCTTTAATTAAGAATCTATATATATTATTTATTCTTATTTAAATGTATATATTTGCAAATAATTACTATCCATGCAAAATGTAAGGAATAGAAAATAAAACTTGAACTACCATAGATCCATAAATAACACCAGATATCTCCAAATCCGTCATATCACAGTGTTTAAAGCATACTGATGAGTTTTAGGTTCCTTTGGGATTTTTGGTTGTTTGATTTTTTTAGATTGTTTTGTTTTTAATTTTATAACTGATTTGGCCTTCGTGATGTTCTTAAAAGTAAGTTTACCTTTCAGCAGTAATAGTGGAGGTATCTCATGTAACTGGCAGTGTCATTGCAAGAATGTTGTAGCTTGCTGTAAGATAACTTCTTTAATATTCATCTTAAAAGCAAGTTTCCATGACTTCTGTTTCCCCTGAATAAGAGTAGCTAGTTAAACAACAATCAAAGAGCACTCTCTCTCAAAAATAATTGCTAACATGGAGAATTGCTTTGAATAGTTCTAAGCTTCACACTGTCAATGAATTCAGAAGTTTTCTCACATTTAAGTTTACACTTAATATTTTTTTTTAGTTTTTTCTCAGTATTGTTTTCAAAATACCAAGAAAACCAATGGGGCAAAATCAACTTGAAGATAGAGATGGACAATTTCCACTACAGTAAAAAGAAGCCATGTATGCATATCTGAGAACAGAATTCGGTGTACTGAAAAAAAAAAAAAAAAGTATGAGGTTGCATGGGCAATATGAGGTAAGCATCTGTTGCTGATCTTTGCTGACAATGCAGGCAACCTAAACATTTTGTCTGAAAGTGAAGTAATTCTTTTATAGCTATGTACTTCTTTATTATAGCTACGTACTCAGAAGTCAAGAAGTGCAGTCTGTTTTTTGCACCACCAACTTCATAAGAGAATGGTTCAAGAGTACATTGCCAGGTGTAAGTATACAGGATTGATGAGGGAATTAATGAGGAAAGTAAGGACCATTCCATTGTCTTTAGAAGGTAAAGAGCATAGAACATTGCCTATGAAGCTAGCGAGAATGGTTGAAATGGAAAAAAAGTCTGTTATGTATTATTTCTACTCACACTAGATGAATTCTGCTATGGTGTGGAATTTTATTAGTCCCAGACACAAACTAACAAAAGCAAATAGGATTATTGTAAAATGTACTTTAATTTCTTTATGACAGTGACATTTCATCTACCTTTTCCTCACATTTTGTAATATTTAAGTTAGGACCTGTTTACAAAGCTTTGCTGTACTTCTCCAGTGAGTGGTCCCCACCATTATTGTCCTGCTCTATAATTAACCTTTTGCTTAGTGACAGCAATTATAATTGAATTATCGTGCTGAACTATATATTTCATGCTAAGCCTGCAGCTGTTGACTTTATTTCAGTTCAANAAAAAAAAAAAAAAGTATGAGGTTGCATGGGCAATATGAGGTAAGCATCTGTTGCTGATCTTTGCTGACAATGCAGGCAACCTAAACATTTTGTCTGAAAGTGAAGTAATTCTTTTATAGCTATGTACTTCTTTATTATAGCTACGTACTCAGAAGTCAAGAAGTGCAGTCTGTTTTTTGCACCACCAACTTNAAAATAATTATAGGTGTCTTTTAAAAAGTACAAACTTAATGAACATAAATTAACTTGTAACTTGAACATCTGATATTGTCATTAATATATTACAGATGTTGTATTTCATAATGAAACACCAAACATCTAAGGAATTAAAAGGAACACAATTGTAATTAATTCCTACATATCGAGAAGATATTCAATTGACTCTGCTTTAAAACTTCTGTAACATAAGCTGTTTGTTTTTTTTATCTAATCCCTTATAATTTATTGTTGTTCTTTCTTTTTCCTGTGTAGTATTCTTGACACTCGCCTTTTTCACAGAATCACTGAAAGAGTTATGAAGCATTGGAACAGGCTGCCAGGGAAGTAGTTGAGTTACCATCCCTGGAGGTATTCAAAAGATGTGTAGATGCGGTGCTTAGGAACCTGGTTTAGTGGTAGACTTGGCAGTGCTAGGTTAATGGTTGGACTTGATGATTCTGTGATTCTAAGAAATATTCTGTTCTACTAAATTAGGTAACTGTTCCTGCTCCTTACAACAGTCTCTGGTTCCAATCTACTCATCTATTTTATTTTATATCACCTCAGCTATCATTCATAGTCAACACATGATTTCATGTCCTCTAGTAATCTGCTTCTACATACATGGTTTTTCCCCATTCTAGTTTTATGAAAGAATTACCTGGTTTGAATGAACCCATTAATTCAGTTTTTTAAAATACAATTGTATATCACACCCACAAGAGGATATTAAAATCCCTTTAAGCATTGGTCTGGCTGTCACATAGCAGGAAACTGAGAAATACGTGGTATTAATGCTAATTACTAAACATATGTTCCCAAATGAAACCTTCTTTTGGGGTGTAGTAATGTTTTTAGCTTTTCAGGTCTCTCAGCCAATCACAGTCATCCCGCAATTACCTACTTAACTTAGTCCTTGCTTAGTTGAACCTTCACTGAGACCAGTCCTCACTTACTGACACAAAGCACGAGATTCATCTGACCAAATAGAAAGAAGCACAGATTTGGAAGTGATGATTTACCTCATCTTAGTATAGAAATCTGAAATAGGTCAGATGACTCATATTCTATTTCTCCCATTCAATACAAAGGGATTGTAAGGTGACCAGCTCTTATATACGCTTGTTAGATGTAGAAGTCTACAGTTAAATGACATTAATCTCACTCAAAGCAAAAGATGTATAAAACAAAGTAACAGCAAACAACTTGATGGAAACGTGGCATTCTGCATCCATAGTTTTAGCTGTATTTGAATTACAGAGGAGATAACAAGATTGGGATATTAAAAAAAAAAAGAGAGAGAGAGAGAATGAAGTCGAGAAGGACAAGAAAGTGGCTCAAACATACTGACTGAAAGTAAGATGAAAATGTGAAGGAAGTGATAGAAAAAAAAACAGGATCAAACAGCTGATCAGCAAGAGCAAATCTAGCAAAGACAATACATATTACTTGAAAGTATTCTGCTTTGGCTAATTCCACAGTANAGAGAGAGAATGAAGTCGAGAAGGACAAGAAAGTGGCTCAAACATACTGACTGAAAGTAAGATGAAAATGTGAAGGAAGTGATAGAAAAAAAAACAGGATCAAACAGCTGATCAGCAAGAGCAAATCTAGCAAAGACAATACATATTACTTGAAAGTATTCTGCTTTGGCTAATTCCACAGTAGTATTTATCTGCTGGAATCTTTTCCACTGTGTGGTGGGTTGACCCCAGCCAGCAGCTAAGAATCCATACAGCCGCTTACTCACTGTTCAGCAAGTAGGAACTCTTCCTGTTCAGCAATAGCCAAAACACTGATGAGTTATAACCTTGTTTTGGTCAGAAATCTGAAACACTGCACCATACAAGTTGCTGCAAAGAAAGTTAACCAGATCCCAGACAGACCAAGTACACACAGCAATACCCAGAAAATATTACTTTCACCCTTATTTCCACTCAGTATTTTGCACTGTACGGAGGGGTGAAGCTTACAAAAGTAAAAAAGTTTACTTTTTTTACTTTTACAAAGTAAACTTGTGTCCATGGAGAAAGCAGGGAACAGCTTTTGCACTATGTCATTTTGTCATCTCTCCCATACACAACATTTTGCCTGTGCACCTGCCTCTACTAGCAAGAGTTGTGTTTTTAAGCAAACTACCATTTTCACCTCCTCTACCCTTCCCTGCATCAAACATATCCACAGCAGTAATGACCAACCAGTTTCCATATTGAAAAACAAAGAAAGCCTTTAGTGATTCAAATAAAAACAGTCACTATAGAGTTCTTTTTAACTGGGTATGCTTTCCATGTAAACTTGGCTATAAACCAAGTACAATTTCATAGTTGAGTTACAACCTTGGAAATTAACAACAGACATATTGGGTACCTACAAATGAAAATTTTCAGACTTGTACTTCCTCTATTTTCTATGCAATGCTCTGTGAAGGCCCTCAGTAACGTACCTCTGCTCCAGAAACAATCTCTAGTACGACAGTACTTCAAAATGATATTGTGGTCTGCAACATTTTTTCAGTAGAAATGTAGTTTGCTTTGGAGCATGGGGATAGTTCTACTAATTGAATAAAAAGAAACTCAGCTCTGTAATTCCCTATTATAGTTCTTTAAATCTCCAGTGGCCTTTGATGACCAGCCTAAAATAAACAAACCAAAAATGCTCTTCCAGCAGGTTTTCCTTCTCTTTGCAAAAGTTTCGTATCTGCCTTCTTTGGATGTAAGTTACCCATTTTTTGTTAAGATTTTTTTGGCTCTGTTAACGACATGCCTCACTTTTAGACATCTAGTTGTCTAATGGACTTTGATACATCACAGTTAAATATTCAGGCTCTGTATCTAGTGCATAAAGAGAGTTAAATGGTTAAGAAAGGAGTTCACAAGAAGCTGCATGCTATGAGAGTCACCTAAATGGGACAGTAGGGGTGGAATTCATCTGCCCTATGCCCAAGCTATCCACCCATTATAATCACTAGAGAGAAATAGATGTGTTCAGGGGGTAATTCACCTGCCTTACATCAGTTGTTTGTCTTATAAGGAAATGAATCACCCCTTAAAGGTGACAATTTCTCTCTTCCAAATATAAAGGATGACTGGAATGACCAGCTAACTTTTAGACAGTGAATCAGAACAGAGGACTCTTGGCCTTAAGAATATATCTTGCAGTATGCTCTGTCTATATGCAGAATTCACAACTTTAAGAGCAGGACAACATGCAATTGATATCTCAATCCCTCCTTCTAAAAGGTGACTTATTTCATCTAAAATATTGCAGGAACAACTAGAAGTAATATTTGAATTCCATTCCTTAATCCTGTAAATATTTTTGTCTTTTCATTTACATACACACACACAAATATACTGATCTGTTATTAAATACATAATTTACCATAAAAGCAAGGGCTTCAACCTGGAAATCACACTGATTGTTTGAAGAAAATGCTTCATGAAAAGTAAAATGACCTTACCAAGACGAATCATATTAGATTTATAACAGAATATCTTATGACAGATAGGGAACTGTAGCAGTTAAAGTAGGTTCAACCAAACAGTCCAAACAGGAAACTGGACTCCAGGCTCTGAAATTTTAAGTCGAAGTATTACTTCAGCTGTGGCACATTTTGTACCATACAGACCCCTTGCCCAGAACAAAGTGGAAATCTGAATGGGAAAAAGACTGTGCTGGATGCTTCTGTAGTTGATCACATTACTGGAATCTCCACTTGGCTCTTTTCTTTGTCTCACTTTCATCAAAAGTTTTTTTATTAACATCTGAGAACATGGAACAGATCTGACTTAGCAGACAAGATATGCAAAGGAGTAGGCTGTAGATGTTACTGTAGAAGCAGACTTGTTCTTCACTACTAGAAGTAAAATATTTCTGGCACACAGATTCTAATATTAAGGCAATGTTCTGAAGCAATACATATATTCTGAGTCAGCAGTTAATAGGCGTTGGGATGGAAGGGATAGTAATTTTGGACTAGAAAACCATATAGAGATAATCATATACTTAAATCTCATGCAAGTCCCCATGAGTATTTAGCCAGTAGGCATTTTTTTAAGATTTAACACAGAGGCAATTGGCTCTGGTCTGTATTGGCTAACAGTTTATCCATCTCCATCTATAATATTCCACCGAAGGAAAAATTCCTTTTGAAGACAAGCACAAATGACTGTTCAGCCAAACTTTGACTAATGGCCTGGTTGGTCAGGATTGGTTTCTGAGAGCTCTTTCTAAAAACATTTAAACAACTCAAGCCTCCACCTAGACAAATGGGAAACTACCAACATGAGTACACTGTCACACTATCACAGAAAAATTGATTGGGAGTTACAGTTCATGTGTCAGACACTTAAAGAAACTGTTTTGGTTCCTGGTTCAGTTCCATATTCCGATTCAGAACACAAGTAGTTGTTGGAGCAGCACCACATTCTTCCTGCCTTGTTCCTTTCCTTCCTCACTAAGAGAGCCATTGCATCTGGAGTATAAGAAGGAATTGTTCATCTTTGCAGTCAGATATCATTGGCAAGCCCCCCACAGCCAGACCTGTACTTTCTAGACATCATGTCACATGATTTACACATATGTCACTGAAAAATAAGAACATATATTTTGAAATACTTTATTCTACCACTTCTTCGCATTAATCTATTCATTAATACATATTAAATGTCATCATTAAATCAAACAGATTGCCCCAGTTAGACTATCAAATTGCATTTAGAAAAACTGTACACTGGTCCTGCAACTCCAATGACTTGACACAATTATTCCTGATTGACGTCTGGTTGACTGAAACTGAAGTCAGTCTAGGATACCAAAAGTTTTAAAGGCCAGGAGGACAGAATCTTGTTGTTGGCAAGTTCTTAAAAAAAATCAAATGAGCAACACTGTTCAGGGGAAATTTCCTTACTAGCTAGTTTTAAAAATAATTAGATAATATAGGTAATTAGGACTGCTGTTTGTATAAATACTTGAGTTCAAATAGTATTTCACAGTAATTATCTGCAGTTCAGGCTAAGAAACATTTTGGAAAAAAAACTGGGTTAGCTTTTTAGCTGGTATAAGCCATCATGGTCCATTAACATCAGTACAGATAACTCTGCATAGATTTCCAGATTCATAGCAGCTAAGAATTTTAATTCATTTTTTCTCCATTCTCTAGCATGGATGGGTAGATTTGAGGTCACTAACTAACATTGCCTTGCATTCTCTCCGAAGATGAGTTGCACTATACAATGAAATTATGCTGATAAAGAAGGGACATCACATAGCCCTTTGGGAAATTGTTTTGTCATGTCACCCAGATTTAATTAGGCAAAACTAGAAGAGGGGAGTTAAAAAAAAATATTTAGCTGACGTTGAAAACCATTCATGCACTTCTAAGATTAGAATCCCCTGTGACTTCATACTGAAAAAATTAGGAAGTCTTCTCATACTTGATTATGATTCAATTTTAAGAAAATATTTTATTTTTTTCACCGTAATTAATTGAATAATTAAAGAGATACGAATCAATTCCTTGGTGTGTGTTTGCAGCTCTCTTATGATTCAGACTCTTCTTGGTTTGCAGTATGTGTTACCAGTTATGGTTTTTTGTTTTTGTTTTTTTGTTGTGGGGTTGTTTTTTATTTTTTGTTTTTGTTTTGTGCTTTTTTTCCCCCTTCTTTTTATGATTTAGATAAAGCAACTACAGAGACAAGTGGCTAGTGTCCTTTTCTGGCCTTCTGGAAAAAGGATGTCACTGAGAACTTTATTCTAGTTCAGATCATTTGCATCTGTACTTAACTTTAGTTTCACATACCAGCCTGATTGAATTCATGTTAGCACTGCAATTCAGTGTAAATAAATCTTTAGTGATGATAGCTATACACAAGAAA
>VXAL01019413.1:0-15188 GCA_013399475.1 Chauna torquata | reverse complement strand
TTTTTTTTTTTTTTTTTAATTTGATTCTCTCTCTCCTCCATTCCACTCGGAGAGGGGAGGGGTGAGTGAATGGCTGTGTGGTGCTCAGCTGCCTGCCAGGTTAAACCATAACACCCTTTTAAGTATGGAAAGACCATGATAAGGTCTCCCCATAGATATCTCTAGATCTCTCTCCTCTAGGCTAAACAAACCCAGCTCTTTGAGCATATCTTCATAGAAGAGGTGCTCCAATCATGGCCCTCGTCTGGACTAGCTCTAATAAGTCAATGCCTTACTTATACTGGGGATCCCAGAGCTAGATGCAGTACTCCAGGTGGGGTCTTACAATGGTGGAGTAGAGGGGGAGAACCACCTCCCTCGACCTGCTGGCAGCACTTCTGTTTATGCAGCCCAAGATATGATTGGCTTTCTGGGCTGCAAGTTCACATTGTCAGCTCATGTCCAATTTTTCATCCACCAGTATCCCCAAGTCCTTCTTTGCAGGGCTCTCAATCCAATCGGTGCCCAGTCTGTACAAATACTGGGTATTGCTCTGACCAGGTGGAAGATCATAGAATCATTGAATCATTGAATCATTTAGATTGGAAAAGACCTCTAAAGTCATCTAGTCCAACCGTTAACCTAGCACTGTCAAGCCTACCGCTAAACCATGTCCCTAAGCATCACATCTACATGCTTTTTGCATATCTCTAGGTACAGCGACTCAACCACTTCCCCATCTGCAAACTTACTGAGGGTGCACTCAATCCCCTTATCCAGATCATTGATAAAGATATTAAAGAGAACTGACCCCACTACAGAGCCCTGGGGGGCACCACTAGTGACTGGTCTCCAACTTCATTTAACTCCATTCACCATAACTCTTTGGGCCCAGCCACCCAGCCAGTTTTTAACCCTGCCAAGTATACACCCATCCAAGCCATAAGCAGACAGTTTCTCCAGGAGAATGCTGTGGGAAACAATGTCAAAACCTTACTGAAGTCTAGGAAGACCGCATCCACAGCCTTTCCCTCATCCACTAAGCAGGTTACCTTCTTACAGAAGGAGATCAGGTCCTTCAAGCAGGACCTGCCCTTCATAAACCCATGCTGACTGGGCCTGATGGCTGTAAAGATATTGCATTTGTCCTTGTTGTGCTTCATAAGGTTCACCTGGACCCATTATTCCAGCCTGACCAGGTCCTTCTGGTTGGCATTCCTTCCCTGTGGTATATCAACTAAACCCTTCAGCTTGGTGTCATCCACAAACTTGCTGAGGGTGCACTTCAATCTACCATCTATATCATTAATGAAGATGTTGAATAATATCAGCCCCAGTACAGACCCTTGAGGGACACCACTTGTTACTGGTTTCCATTTGGGCATTGAGCCATTCACTATAACCCTTTGCATGTGGCCATCCAACAAATTCCTTATCAACCTTTTAGACCATCCATCAAATACATATCTTTCCAGTTTAGAGATACGAATATTATGTGGCACTATGTCAAAGGTCTTGCAGAAATCTAGATAGATGACATTAGTTGCCCTTCCCTTATCCACTCATGCAGTCACTGTAATGTAGGAAGCCATCAGAATAGTTAAACATGAGTTGCACTTGGTGAAACCATGTTAGCTGTCTCTAATCAACGCCTTGGCCTCCATATGTTTCAATATGGCTTCTAGCAGGATCTGTTTCACAATCTTGCTGGGGGCTGAAGTGAGGCTAACAGGTCTATAGTTCCCAGGGTCTTCCTTTTTACCCTTTTTTAAAATAGGTATGGTATTTCCTTTTTTCCAGGCACTGTGGACTTAACCTGAATGCCGTGATTTCTCAAATATGATGGAGAGAGGCTTGGCAACTATGTCTGTCAGTACCCTCAGTATCCTGGGATGCACCTCATCAGGTCCCATGACTTGTGTATGTTCAGATTCCTCAGATGGTCTCTAACCTAGTCTTCTCCTATGATGGGAGAGACTTCATTCACCCAGGCCCTGTCTTGAAGTCTAGGAATCTGGGAGATTTGATAAGACTGATCACCAGCAAAAACTGAGACAAAAAAAAAAAAAAAAATGTTGAGTATTGCAGCTTTTTCCATGTCAGTCATCACTAGATCTCCCGACTCATCTAGGGGGGTGCAGGGTATGGCATCTTCTTTGGTTCTACTTTTCTGATCAACATATCTGCAGAAGCCTTTTTTGTTATTTTTCACATCCCTCACCAGGTTCAGTTCCAGTTGTGCCTTGGCTTTCCTAATCCCATCCCTACATGCCTGGGCAGCATTCCTACATTCCTATGTTGTTCCCAAGATGTATGTCCCTGCTTCCACTGCCTCTGCACTTCCTTCTTGCTCTTCAGTTTAGCCAGGGGATGTTTACACAGTCATGCTGATCTCCTACCTTCCTTGTTTGATTTCTTACACTTGGGGATTGAGAGCTCTTGTGCTCATAAAAAAAAAAAAAAAAAAAANNNNAAAAAAAAAAAAAAAAAAATCCTTGAATAGCTACCAATGTTTTTCTGCTCCAATGTCCCTGAAGACAGTTTTCCACAGCATTGTATTCACCAGTTCCTTAAACAGGTGAAGGTATGTTTTCTTAAATTTAAAGGTCTTAACTTTGCTCTTTACCTGGCCCAC
The DNA here is from genome assembly GCA_013399475.1 of Chauna torquata. NCBI lineage: Eukaryota > Metazoa > Chordata > Aves > Anseriformes > Anhimidae > Chauna > Chauna torquata. The sequence continues at coordinate 12,574 of VXAL01019413.1, read as the reverse complement.
ATGCCTTATGATCATGAACTGTATCACGGCATCATTGCCGCAACCCAGGCTGCCACCTAGCCTAACCTTCCTAATGAGATCATCTGTGCTGGTGAGCAACAGGTCTAGTAAAACTCCTTCTGTCATTGTAGCATCTATCACTTGGATTAAGAAATTGTCCTCAACACACTAAGAGTCTCCTGGACTGCTTACTGCTTGCTGTGCTGCTTTTCAAGTAGATGTCAGGGTGGTTGAAGTTCCTCAGCAGGACCAGTGCCTGCGAGCATGATCCTTCCTGTAGCTGAAGAATAATTCATCAACATTCTCCTGTTGATCAGGTGGCCTGTAGCAAACACCTACCACAGGGTTTCCTTTCTTGGCTTGGCCTCTAATTCTCACCCATAAGCTCTCAACCTGCTCATTGATATTTTTCAATGACTGCTCCATGCAGTCAATCCTTTATTTATATAGAGGGCTACCCCACTGCCCCTCCTTCCTAGCCTATCCCTTCTGAACAGTTTAAAGGCATTTATCGCAGCACTCCAGCTGTGTGAGTCATTCCACTATGTTTCCATGATAGCAATTGTCATATTTTTCTAGCTGCACAATAGCTTCCAACTCTTCCTGTATGTTACCCATGCTGTGTTCATTTGTATAGATGCACTTCTGTTGGGCTGTTTATCCTGTCACTTTTTGGAGGGAAGAAGCCTGAACTCCCATGTGGCATTTCTCAGGTGTTTCCCTTGTTTCTAACACATCAGCTATCCCTGCGTCTTTGTTGCCACTCACATCTCTATGCCCTGAATCTAATACATCTCTGTACGTTCATGATAGTCTATAGATTCTTTATTTAATTACATTATTTTAGTGTATTTTAGTAGCTTGTATTCAGATAGGCAGTTTATGAAATTACAGATTTTAAGTATGAAATGCTCTTTGTGCAAAGTGAGCAAAACTTATCCAATTGACTAAAGAGGTGCTTATAAGTCATCATGGTCAGAGAAATGGATTATTCAGCCATCTATGGGAGGTAATCTGAGAGTATTGCTTTCTGTTATAGCAAATATTTCTCTTTCCAAACAGAAGTTTTGCAAGCTCTTAAAGACAGCAATATCCAATTAAAGTTCTCTATGTTAGATAAATTTTTCTTTAATGGAGACTATCCAGTCAGTTAGTATATTTTGCAAAACATTTGAAGAAAAAGAAATTAAGATTTCAAGGCAGATATAGCACATGCACTATGTAAGCAACTTCTAATTTCTATACTCTAGTGTCACTATCTTCAAATAGTAGTATTGAAAACAAATCTTTGAGATATATCAGAAACCTCTCTGAATTGCTTTTCTGTGAAAGCTGAAGAAAACAAGTTTTCCATGTCGAGATCCAACTCCTTCTTTCATGTATGCTAAAGCACAGATGAATTGCAGCAAAGTTTCATACAGAATACATTAACTAAATTATTTGTGCAAAGGAGACAAAAAAAAAAAAAAGTGTTCCAAAAAAAAGAAAAAAAACACCTCTCACAATGGTTCCATAACAATCAGGAAACCAGGAAGAAAAAGAAAAAAAAATATATTAACGATTTTTAATGTTACTCAAAATAGTTAATTAGTGGATACTTCTAAGATCAAAAATAACTGAAGCATATTGTTACAGCTAGAGCACTAACAAAAGTCAAAGTCTAAAAGAAAAAAAGTCTCAGCACAGCCATTAAAATCAAAATAGGAACATAGGTGCAAATTTTAGGTCTGTAAACTCTTTATCACAAACTACAGCCTGGGATGAAGCTCCTTCACTCTATAAAACACAGCTTTATTTAGAGCTTCTTAGGATTGTAGGTGTAGAATTTTAATTTTTACTCTTCTATATATCTTGTCATAGGGTGCAGTTACAGATCTGATTTTAATAACGCAGTTCTTTCTTCTGTGGTGGTTTTACCCAGCTAAACAGGCGACCTCCACCACAACCGCTCACTCACTCCCCCTCCTCAAAGAAACAGGGGGAGAAAATATGATGGACAAGGGCTCAAGGGTTGAGATAAGGACAAGAAGGTTGCTCACCAATTACCGTCACGGGCAAAACAGGCTCTACATAGGGAGATTAATATAATTTATTACTATAACTAGCAAACTAGAGCAGTGAGAAACTAAAAGCAAACTAAAAACCCCTTCCCCCCATCCACCCTCTTCTACCTCCTCCCCCTGAGCGGCACAGGGGAACGGGGAATGGGGGTTGCGGTCAGTCCATATCGCTTCGTCTCTGCCGCTCCTTCATGGTCGCTCTCTGTTCCCCTGCTCCAACGTGGGGTCCCTCCCACGGGATGCCGTCCTTCCCGAACGGGTCCTGCGTGGGCTTCCCACAGGCTGCAGCNTCCACCTGCGTCACTGTGGGCTCCTCCACGGGGGGCAGCGTGAAGATCTGCTCTGCCGTGGTACCCCATGGGCTGCAGGGGGACTGCCTGCTCCACCATGGTCCTCACCACGGGCTGCAGGGGAACTTCTGCTCCTGGCGCCTGGAGCACCTCCAACCCCCTCCTTCTTCACTGACCTTGGTGCCTTCAGGGCTGTTGCTCACTCCTCTCTCTCCCAGCTGCTGCTGCGCAGTAGTTTTTTCCCTTTCTTAAATATGCTCTCACAGAGGCACAACCAGCATCGCTCATTGGTTCAGGTCTGGCCAGCGGTGCGTCCCTTTTGGAGCCGGCTGGAGCTGGCTCTTATCTGACATGGGGCAGCTTCTGGAATCTTCTCACAGAAGCCACCCCTGTGCCCCCCCCGCTACCAAACCTTTACCACGTAAACCCAATACAAGTTTGTATCACCAAAACCGATGCTACTATCTCTGGAAGTCTCCAGCTGAAATTCCCAATGTCTGCCAAGATGAGGGCTAATATATATAAACATGTGCAATGAGCACATATGTAAGCTTATGTGTGTGCCTTGCTTTCAAAATCTACACAAATCTTTGCAGATCTATTCTCAGAAGAGTTAAAGGTGAGACTGAAGGGAAACAATCTAATCTGGCTCCTTTAGCATCTGAGAAAGTATTCAAAAGCTTTTTTTCACCAACACACAGAATTTACTGCCACTTTACAACATTGTTTTAATCCAGCAAAGTCACTTAAGAGATAGTATTGTTAAAAACGGAACCAGAATACTTACAGAAATGCTACTCATCCCCACCTACATCTTCTTCACAGTACTGAAATGGAAGATTCCATCCAGCTTTACTACGTCACACAAATCTCCTACCTCACCTTCCTCCAGTATCAATAAAAATGCTTGCCAGTGACTCCTCTTTTAGAATGGAGCATTCCCAGCTTGAGCAACTCTATTGATTAATTATAGTAATCCTTCGGAGGCTGAGAGCAGTTAGTACATCTAAAGTCATTACATTTTATTTACCATGTGGTTTGAATTTTATTTTTGCATTTCTTATTAGCTTTAAACTCATTTTGCAGGTTCACCACAAATAGAGAAAGAGCTCATCAGTCAAAAAAAAATCTGTAGTTTATCTATATGAAATACATGAAAGAAAATATATATGTGGTGTAATTGTCGTTGCAGTAATCTTGGATAGGCATTCATCAAATTCAAGGAACGTCAAGCCTTTAGCTACCTAAAAGATTACATAGAAAAAGTGGAACACAAACTGTAAATTACTCATATAGATTATTTAAAATACTGAAACTTAAAGGTCCTATTACAAGACATGCATTGGAAGCCAGATTTGAGTACTCTCATTTTTGTTACATATATGTTCACAAAAATCATTTAATATTAGTGGTGTATTGACCTATCAGAACAAGATTATTCAGAATGTACATACTCAGCATTAGCAGACCCTTGATAGATGCAAATGTTTGGTTACACAAAGAGAAGTTTCATAGATTTAAAAAACCTGGAGCAAAGACACCATGCAATAGTATCAAACAATTTGACCCTCATAGCTGTGCTACTTAAGTAAGAAAAGACTTTCAGCATCACTATGCAGTCTCTGCACTCTGTGTTGCAATTGGAACGTGCAGCTTGAATACATCCCAAAATAATTTTTCCAGGATGAAGCTTGGTGTTTGTAATAGGAGTGCTGATGAACTCTATTTAATAATGAGACTTCACAGTGTTAACAAGCAATAATGAAGAGAAATACACAGTTAAGACAAAAGTTTGCCTTTTTCTGCCCATATTTTACCTTATTTATATTACATAAAATGTTTCATTTCAGCAATATTCCCTTAGCCTAGACCACTCTCTCGTTAATATGCTAGATATTTTTAGCCATTTTTTCTTTGTGTGTGTATGGAACTGAGATGGAATTTGCTTGAGATTAAGACACCTAAATGTATATACCTGCATACGAATATATAGAGTCATAGAATCATAGAATATCCTGAGCTGGAAGGGACCTACAAGGATCACTACATCCAACTCCTGAGTCCACACAGGACCACCCAAAACTCAGACCATATGTCTGGAGTGTTGTTCAAATGCTACTTGAACTCCAACAGGCTTGCTTCCATGACCACTGCCCTGGGGAGCCTGTTCCGGTGCCCGACCACCCTCTCAGTGAAGAACCTTTTCCTAAAATCCAATCTGAACCTTCCCTGACACAGCTTCATGACATTCCCTTGGGTCCTATCACTGTCCCCAGAGAGAAGAGATCAGTGCCTGCCCCTCCACTTCCCTCATGAGGAAGGTGTAGGCCGCCATGAGGTCTCCCCTCAGTCTCCTCTTCTCTAGGCTGAACAATCCAAGTGACTTCAGCTGCTCCTCATGTGGTGCTCAAAACTACACACAGTACTCAAGGTGAGGTCACACGAGCACAGAGCAGAGCAAGACAATCACCTCCTTCATCCAGCTAGCAATGCTGTGCTTGACGCACCCCAGGATATGGTTGGCCTTCCTGGCTGCCAGGGCACACTGTTGAATCATATTCAACTTATGATCAAACAGAACCCCCAGACACCTTTCTGCAGGGGTGCTCTCATTCCTTTTGTTCCTTAGTCTGTACATATCCAGGGTTGCCTAATCCCAGGTGCAGAATCTGGCACTTGCTCTTGTTAAATTTCATACGGTTGGTGATTGCCCTCTAGTCTGTCAAGGTCTCTCTGCAAGGCCTCACTACTCTCAACGGAGTCAACAGCTCCTCCCAGTTTAGTGTCATCCACAAACCAAAGTTACTTAGTATACTTTCAAGTCCTGCATCCAAGCCATTTATGAAAACACAAAAGAGAACTGGCCCTAACATGGAGCCCTGCTGAACGCCACTAGCAATTGGCTGCCACCCTGATATAACTCCATTTTATTGTAACTCTTTGATCCTGATTCATCAGCCAATTGTTCATTCATTGTAGCATAGTATGTATTTGTCTAGCTGTATGCTGGACATTTTGTCAAGATGGATACTATGAGAAAGAATTGAATGCTTTGCTTAAATCCAAAAAGATTACATCTACTGGCTTCCCTTGGTCAACAAGATGGGTAACCTTGTCGTAAAAGGAAATTAAGTTTGTTAAGCAAGACTTTCCCTTTGTGAACTCATGTTGGCTGTGATCAATGACTGCATTGTCTTTCAAGCGTTTTTCACCAATTCCCAGAATAATCTTCTCCATAATTTTACCAGGCACTGAAGTGAGACTGACAGGCCTGGAATTACCAGGGTCTTCTTTCTTGCCTGTCTTGAAAATTGGTACATTTGCCAGCTTCCAGTCGACTGGGGCCTCTCCAGATTCCCAAGACCATTGAAAAATATTTGAGAGAGGTCTCATGACAACATCAGCCAGCTCTCTGAATACCCTGGGATGAATCCTATTGGGCTCCATAGACTTACATGCATTCACATTTGCAGCAGCAAATCCTGCACGAGTTCAGAGCTGGCTAGGAGTTTATCATTACTGCAGTCACAGTCCTCCAATTCAGGGCACCTGGGATCCCAGGGTCCATCATCAATGTTGAAGACAGAGGCAAAGAAGGCATTAAACATCTCTGCTTTGTCTACATACCTATTTGTGAGATGACCATCCTCATCAAATAGCGGACCAATGTTATCTCTGGTCCTCCTTTTGCTGTTAACATACTTAAAGAAGCCCTTTTTGTTGTCCCCACAATACTGGCCAGCTTCAACTCTAATTGAGCTTTGGTCACAAGAATTTTCTCCCTGCAATGGCAAACAGCATCTCTGTATATATCTTATATCTACATATAAGCACTCACAGCAGTTAGTGGAGATCATGGTTCAATTCAGTTGTTCAGACACAGACATTCAGCCCCATTTGGGATGCATTGAGGTGTCCAGGATGTCTGCATGGATCTGATGGATTCAGCAGAGAATTTACAGGAGTTGCCAGCCTTGTGGGTGGCAGCTGGAGGCCAGGTGGTGTACTATATGCATCTCAAATGACACTAAGTGCCAAGCATAGGCAATTGAATCTCATTCCAAAAGTAGTTCAATGGAAACTGATAGGGGTGGCCATCTTTGGAAAGGGTCCAAATAAGTTTCATAACCATAGGTACTCAGAGTCGTCTGGAGTACTATCAGGTACCCTTCTTGACTCCTGGCTACTGCTACAGAGGAGCACAGGACACCCATAGAAATTTTGTCACACGAAATCCCCGACCATATGTCTCAGACACTGAGATACCATGCATATGCAGCCAGCTTTCACAGGGAGGAAACCTGTGTGAGCAGGACAGATATGACGCCAGTATAGTCCTAATACTGGAATGTCGGAGACAGTCAGAGGTCTGGTGACTCCCTCCAGCTGGCATGTGCAGCCAGAGCACCAATAGGGAATATACAGAACCTCCATGGTCATCACAAATATCCTTTACAGCACTTATTATGGTATTCACTGGTAAAAGTAACGTTACACAGATTATGGACACAACTAGTAGTGACTATTGCTATAACAACATTCACAATCCAATTCTAGAATGATTAAACATGTATTTGGGAGACAAACTGCATATTTAATGGCAATCAGAATGAGACCTGAAGTATGATGCTGATCTCCATCAAATATTTATATAACATGAATCACCTTTTTTGGTTAATTCACAGGGTGGACATAAAGGAATGACTGTAGTCCTCACCAACACAGACAGCAGACTTAGCAATAATGTTAAATTCCAGCTATGAAATGAAAGCATATATGTGCAGAAGCAAGCAGAATATAAATAACATGCTGTTTAAAGTTGTTAAGATTTTATATGCATACAGGAACATGCTGCCTTCCTGAACTGCTCCAACATTGGTCCTTCACATGGGACCCAGTTCTTCAAGAACTGTTTCCATGTGGGTGCTTTCCACAGGGTGCAGTCATTCAGGAACAGACTGCTCCAGCATGAGTCCCCCACAGGCCACAGTTCCTACCAGATAACCTGCTCCAACACGGGCTCCTCTCCATGGGCTGCTGTTTCTGCCAGAAGCCTGCTCCTGCATGGGTTCCTTTCCACATGCTGCAGCTTCCTTCAGGGCACATCCACCTGCTTTGGCATGGGGTCTTCCACTGGCTGCAGTGTGGATATTTGCTCCAATGTGGTCCTCTCCACAGGCTGCAGAATAATCTCTGCTCTGGCTCCTGGAGCACCTTCTTCCCCTCCTTCTTCACTGACGTTGGTGTCTGCAGTTGTTTCTCTCCCTTTTTCCAACTCCTCTCTCTCACAGCTGCTGCACAGCTTTTTTAACCCTTTCTTAAATATGTTACCACCACGGCAGCACCATCATCACTCATTGGCTCAGCTTTGGCCAGTGGTGGGTCCCTTTTTGAGCCGGCTGGAACCAGCCATATCCAACATGTGGGCAGCTTCTGGTGTCTTCTCACAGAGGCCAACCCTGTAGCCCACCCACTCCCCACCACTACCAAAACTTTATCACATAAACCCAGTACAAAGAGTGAAGATTTACTGAGCTACAAGGAGACAGGAAGGAAATACAAGGCTGCTACTTTCAGTAAGAGTATGGGCCATGCACCTGAGTGGAAAACTGCATATAGGTTTCTCTCCCTTCTCCCAAGACTGTTTATGAAGTCTGTGATCTGAAGTGTTTATGAGTGGAGAGTTCACTTTTGGTCCTTCTTGCTAAATGAGTGGTAACAGAAGACCTTAAAGACTCCAGAAATGATAGAACCCTCTGTGAGAACAATTGACAGGATGCGTCAGACTGTTTGCATATCTGATCTGTTATACTTTAAGATAAACATTCTTAAACTGAAGACAACAATCATTTATGTTTGATAGTAAATAACATCAGGAAGGACTGTAAGGTGTTTGGCAGGAAAGATTACCCTAAACAGTGCCAGAACCTGCACTGATGTCTTATATGTGCCAGAAAGGAAAAACAGAAAGTGACGCCACAAAATGCCTCTGTTTTGCAGTAAGGAGTGAGCTGGGATCTTGCAGAGCACTTTTTTCCTCTTTAAAGTGCTGGCACAGAGCAAATCTTCTTTTAGGTGGTCAGCAGATCACAAGATATCAGCACATGGGAATTAATAAACTAAACAGAACAAGGAACTATTCTCTGGCCCTCAGACTGAATGGTGTGGCATGGCCACTCAGCATACGACTTGGCTACTGATATTTTCCAGGCCTTATGTGGGGCATTGTTGGCCACCAGACCTGGTTGTTACATTTTATCTATTTTTATCAGTTCAAAGTCTCTGTAAAAAAAAAATAACCTACAGCTGATGCTGAGATTACGTGATACCTGCTACACTGAAGATCTGCAATGTGGCATAAAAATATGGGGGGGATTTTGAGGATTCAAAGCCTTCTGAGACAGTGCTAGAGAACTAAACAGAGTAGAGGGACCAAAACGTGGAGGAGTCTTCTCCATAATGCCATTTAGGAGTGTTCCTTGGCATCTACTTACTGCAATTTGTGCTCAGACAAAATTTAAGAGAATGCTGTTTGGCACAACCGAAACTGTACCGGTGACGACACTAAGAATGAAGCAGTCAAAAAAATCACAAGTTTGTGATGAAGAATGTGGTCTGGTCCTGAATTATTTTTTAACATAATCAGCAAGGATTTTGTTGAAGTCATAAAAAGAAGCTGGTATGAGCTGCCCTAGTTCAGCTAGGAAAGATAGTAGAGTCATTATGCCAAAGTCAATAAAATTCTTGCCAATTTAGTGAAGATTTCAGGATAAATTAAATGTTTGGTACTATCCATAGGTCATAATAAGAGATATGGATTGGATACATGAAGGTGGCTAGTGTAGGCACCAACACCCTGGCCTTTCCTAACATTGAGTAAGTACACAGTTGTTTTAAGATATTCTGTTTTCCTCATTCTCACAATGATATTGATCCTCAATCTTGCACCTTTTTTTTTTTTTTTTGTACACTCTGTGCATGAAAGTAGTTTGCTCTGGATCACAGACTTAGATCTACCCTCTCTAAATATAGTGAATTTAGCACATATAAATTCATGCATCAATGAAACAAAAGTAAGGTAAAAAAGTTTTCAAGGGATCATAAAATCTAGGTTTAAAGTAACTATAATGTTAGCTGGATATTCCTTTCACTACAAACTAAATGGACAAAAATGAATATATCTTCTATACAGGTTCTAACATGTAGTGTTTACAAAGAAAAATCTTTTGAGCTTCCAAAGCTTTTAGCACTGACACAACAAATCCAAAAAGAGCTGATCCACAGCTCTAATACATGTTGATTCATCAGATGCTAAGCTGACAGCTGCAGTAGAAATGGCCTTTGATTTTAGTAGTTCTGTTAAGTTTTTTTGAGAGATGGGAGATCTGCCGACACATAGTATCATTACTTAGCTATGAGTTTTGTACTCCACTTAAAAGTTCATCCTTATTTTTCAAATCTTAAAGTACAGATTCTATAAGCATTCTTTATCACTGTTCAGGTCTTTATCACCAAATGCTTTTCTCCTGCAGTAATTGTCCTTGCAATTTGAAAAATAAAGTCTTTGCATTAGTCCAGCTTAAAGCATTACGCAATAATTTTTCCTCCTTATTTAGTGTTCCCAGAAAAGTTCTCCTTATTACATTCTTACCTCAGACTTCTCAGAATATCTTGCTCTAACGTCTCTCTGCTGTATCTCAGCTTGCTTTTCAACATTATTAGCAAGTAGCACATATTTCAGTGACAGTTTGGTCCTAGTAACTAGAATGGCTTCCTTTCCAGCTCAGCAACAACATACTTTTGATTTATTTTTTATATTTCTCTTATCCTTTTTCATAAGTTACAACATTTGCTGTCCTCTGTCTGTATTCGTACACAGTTCCTCTAGACTGGGGGTTCTCTTCATATTTTTTCCTCCTCTTACCAGGAAGAAACCTTGGTTTTCTTTTTCATCTACTTCATTAAGTGCATCTAGTGTTTGTATTTAAAGCACTAGCATACAGCAGCAATGAATTATAAACAGTTAAGCTGCTTTGTCAAAGGATGGGAGTTGCTCAGTTAAGCCATAGGAATAACGATTATGAGGGCAACTAGCACTGCATAAGTAGGTCATGTTCCGTTGCTTGAGATGACTTGTATTAAATAAAACTGCTAGCATTTTGGAACAAGCTATTTGACTTTTCACCTTTTCTGTTACAGCCTCAAGTAAGATGAAAACCATTCACTATCCAGCATTACGCCTATCAGTAACAGAATGCTTAGAGATACACCATGTCCCAAAAGTCAGAAAAGTCACTTCTGTTTAACAAATAATGGCATGAGCTGTAGTTTTTCACAGAAGCGGTACACACTGTCTTTCAAAACATCCCTCTACCTCGCCTTCTTTGCTCTTTATCATTCCAGACTCCTCATGATGATGGACCCTGATCTGGTCCCATTTCTAATAGCCATCTTTCCTGTCATATGACAGCAGTGCCTTATTAAGACTGCATGGTCTTACCAAATTTCTCCCAAGAAAAGCAATTCTCAGCAGCAGAGAAGCTCCAAATTCACAGCTGCCTTGCTATTTGGTAGTAAGAGCATGGAAGCCTTTGCTTTCTCTAGGAATAACTTCTTATTGGTTCTTGCTTTTCTTGAACTCCCATTGTTCCACAGATCTCCAAAGGTTAGACCTTATGAGCAACTCACCATTAATTTGAAACCTGATTGAAATTAACCCATAAATGCAAAGTAATGAAGCACAATATATATGCCTTGTGAAAGCAACAACTGTATTGGACCCAGGTCCAACAATGTTCCTGATTTCCACACATTTAATCTCAAAGTTGAAACCCAAGTATATGGATTGGTGGCCCTGCTTGAGCAGGATGGTTGGACCAGATGACCTCCAGAGGTCCCTTCCAACCTTAACCATTCTGTGATTTTGGGAAATACCTGTTTGTTGACTATAGATCTATGTGGCTTAAGTATTAAAAAGTTTTAAATAAGAATCAGTGACAAAAAGTGGTCTAGAGAACACTAGATGGAAAGAAACTAGCTCTGAACTTTCAAAGAAAACAATATTACAGGAAAAAAAAATGGAATGGATGGATTCTCTTCTAGTTTTCTTCCTGTTGACAATAAATAACTGGTAAAACAGAATTGTACTGGAACTTTTTAGTGTGCTTTCTGGCCAACACATGAGCTGCATATTACAAGTGTCCTCAGTATTGGAAAACCTTCTGGAAGTGACTGGATTCTTTCAGAATCTGTTTTTAAGTTTTATAGGAGCTTGAACTTGTATCCATCCCATTCTAATTGTATCAGGAGGTCATCCCACAAAGCTTTCAAAATGTGTCACTCAGCTGTAGTACATTCTAAAAACAAAACTGCAGCAGAAGGCATTTAAATCAATGCTAGTGTGGCAAAGGAGCACGAGTTCAAAATTGTAATTGATTTAATACAGTTAGTGTGGTTGTGTTATATGGTAGTTCTTCCAGTTGGTTCCTCCTCTCTCTCTCCTATCAAATTTTACCTAAATTGGAGATAGGCTGCAATTTATAGTCATTACTAGCCAAGAATGATCTGGGATGTCTGTAAATGTAAATTTCTATGCCATTCCTATGAAGTCTATAAAATGAAACAGTAAAAACCACAGAACTTTAAATGCCATGATAATGGACCCTCTCTTTTTGATTCCAACAAAATGTAGGAGTTTCAGATTAAAATATCAAAATATTCTTTGAAATTCAAAAGATTTGGGATTTAAATTCAGAGTATATGGAAATACAGATTTTTGTTTATTGTCCATTAACTGGTTGTGCTGATCACTTCAAGATTCATAAAGCAGACATATTTCTTCAGATCACATTTCTGTGTTATTTTAAATTGCTGTTTTACTTTTACAAAATATTTTAATGATATTGTTTGTCTTATGCATGGAAATAGACTGTTTTTCTTTCCTTCCTTTTTTTTTTAATTTGATTATTTCTTTTCATTGTTTCTTCAGAGTATAAGAACATATAACTCTTAGAGCATGTATTTTGCTCAGACAAAATACATTCAGATAATCAGGCTTTTCAGATAAGTGGTTTATATATGTAGGAAAAAGCGAGATTTGGGGAAAAAAAAAAAAAAAAGGAAGACAAGGAAAGGGAATGCATACTAAGTGGCCTTGCATCACACAGAAGAAAGAAACAACTGACAACTGGCAAAAACTGAAATGAAGAAGGCTGAGGTACTCAA
>VXAL01019412.1:15063-47529 GCA_013399475.1 Chauna torquata | reverse complement strand
TTTTTTTTTTTTTGCTTATATATTTTGAAGAAGAATTCAGCTGGATCAAATTCCACAATGCAATTACAGCAATACTGCTACAATACTGCAGCTACATCCTAGGCTTTTATCCCTGTTTTCTAAGAGGTCCCACTTGCAGAGTCCTTATACATAATGCTAAATCAAAACATTGTAGTAGGGACAATATACGACATTTTATCTCTTAAGCCTTCAGGTGATTCAGCTTGCAGGTATCACATTTCTGTACAGCAACATCTCTTTTCCAGACATTGTGGTGTGTATGCACATGCAAATTCTTCTGGAAATACTGTTCTTCAAGGTCTCAGTTTGCACTGCAAGTCCATGATACCAAGACTATTTACAATTCATGTAGTTTAGGAAATCACAATTCCGTCTTTCGGCACCTTCATTAGTCACCTACGACGTATGCAGCTAATAATGTACTGACAGTCTCTAAAGTAGTAGTTCAATGTTATTCATGCAACTGTTAAAGTATGTATTCGTCTTTGGGCAATGCCTGTATCTGATTGGTTGAACCTGAATAACAAGTAGCTGGTTGAAAAGAGACCATAGCAACAACATACTGACCAGAAGAAAAAAAAAAAAAGTGATCAGATGAAGGCATTCAGCTAACCCACGTGTGATGTTACACACATCTTCAGAAGTGCATATATCCTAAATGCCATATCTTTAGGAGCTTTGGCTCTTTAATAACGAGTTGCTAGTTATGTGGAATCCAGATCTAAAAGTCAAATTTGCTCTTTCTTGATTTAAAGTACACTACTAGTGACATTGAATAGCCTTTGGCCAGACCTACAATTAACGGAGATAACATAATAATTGTTATAATGTTACATATGAGATTTCTAGCAATATAAAATTATTTGCCATGGCGTGTGTGACAATATAATGGGATGTCCAAGTTTAAACTATTTTTGGAAAATTTCTTAATGTCTTAGTTCTTAAAATCATTACTAGATAATAAGTAATTTTGAACAGAAAAATACAAAAAATATAAATATTTTTTTTTTTGCCCATTACCCCAAGAAAGGCCTGCTCTTAAGGAATTGAGTTGTTCCATTGCAGATATAACAGTAATTTTTATTTTGAATGAATCGTTCACTAGAAACAGCTACTGTTGCATTGCTTTCAGTGATTTTCCTAATATTTGTGAATCTGCACCTGAATAATACTGATAATAAAGTATAAATTTGAAATGTGCATTGTAATTTTTCTTTAAACTCTTGGATTCATGGAAACAAAGATAATCAATTCAAAATTCACAGTGCAGTAAATAGTACCAACCCTTTGCGACAGGATTTGATGCCTGCTGACCTTGTGATAGACATACATATTGGGAAAGCATGAAGACATGATTCTGATAAGCTAGAAAAAGATGTTTACGTATATTGTAAGTACCTAGGGTCAATGAAAGGATGTCCAAAGCAGACAGCTTGTCTCTGTTTGTTTAAACAGAGTAGAAAAAAACATTACCAGAAGAAATCAAGCAATGATGGTAAACTGATATTGCAAAGTTTTATTTGTTATCATCAGCCAAAATTATTTACAGATTTGTTTTTATAGTAACTAAGATCTGTTGAAGATCTTGAAGATGAAGAACTCTTCAATGAAACATTTTGCTTTCCCTGAGAATATGGGTTTCAGGAAAATATGAGTTTAAAAAATTATAATCAACATACAGCATAAAAGTATATGGGATATAGAAGCTTTTTATTGCATGGGATAAATACTTATCGGAATGTGTTCAAAAGGATGTATTATTCACAAACTGTAATCCAGAAGCAAGTTACCTAATTTTCTTGGGTAAACATTGATAAACTTATTGATGTTGCATATGTTATAGCTAAATAAAATGAAAAAGGTACTTTTGAAAATTTTTAAAAAACATTTTTGAGGATTATTTTTATATCTCATATTGACCAAATAGATACCTGGATTATCATGAAAGCATATTTTTAGTTTTTTTTTTTTTTTTTAAAAAAAAACATAAACCTCTAAATTTTCCAAAGGTAGGCTTACATTATATTTAAAATGTCACATTTTCACACACTTTAATGTTATGCAACTTGGGATCTTCTGCAGTGTATCCCTGCATCATCCAAATCCTGAGAGATGTTAAAAGATGCTTGAGTTCTCTTCTAGTCTATGTGCCCAGATTTATCTCTCAGATAAACCAAAGGAAATGAGGAGTATGAATGGTATACATCCAGCCCCTGCTCCAATATCATGTCACAGAATCACAGAATCACACAATGTTTAAGGTTGGATGTGACCTCTGGAGGTCATCTGGTTCAACCCCCCTACTCTAGCAGGGATACCTAGAACAGGCTGATCAGGGCCACGTCCAAGTGACTTTTGAAGATCTCCAAGGGAGACTCCACAATCTTTATGGGCAACCTGTCCCATGCCATGCCCATGACTGTGTACTTTGCACATGTCACCATGTCATGGCCCTTCTCTTGGAACACACTCTTTCCTGAAGTTTTAAATCTCTTGGTTTTGTTCTCCCCACTCCGCCTCCCATAGGATTTATTATTACTGTTATTATTTATTCTGAGCTTTCTTGCTGTTATTCAAGATCAGTATAAAACTATTCACTTTGTGAGATAATCTGGCAGGTCGGTGCCTGCCAGAAATTCCCAAGATTCCAGTCCTGCCAAATTTAAAAAGACAGATAATGCTACATGAAAATACAGAAGGAAGAATCTGAATCTCTAAGAAAAGGGAAAGTTATTCTATGCAGGTTAAGCATTTTTTTCATTACCTAAATCTTACCCTAAGGAGATGTCTGTTTACAGTGTAGGTAGAAATACTTTTTTTCCTTTTATCAGGATCATCTAGAATTTTGTGTTCAAGCTTAAAAGAAATATTTTGAGAGGGGAATGATTAGCTGCTGTTAATTCTTCTTACTCTTTGTACTTAAGCAAGCTTGGCTTGCCTATATGAACAGAAGGAGACACCTCAGTGTCTGTTTTTCATTGTCCCAGGATTACCTCAGATAGCGAGTCCTCTCAAAAATCTCTCCAGGAGTGTCTCCAGTGTTTCAAAACATTTGGTATTTTAAATTATAATTCCAGCCGATGGAGATATGTAAGTGTTGTCACTAGAAATAGAAGTTAAATANTAAAATTAAAATAAAAAAAAAAAAAAAAAAAACTGTGAAGGTATGACCATATAAAACATCATGAATACTCCGGGAATCAGACAGGAAATAAAAGATGATCACGTGTTGGAATCTTGTAATTTTAAATACACTTTTGTGATTTCTCAGAGCCTTACTAATGAATTTCTGAACGGTTGGACTTGACAATACTTTCTCTCTCTCTCTGGCATAGCTTTTTACATCTCTACCAGTTTTTTTTTTTTTTTTTTTTTTTTTCCAGAAAAATTTTTCNTTTTATTTCCAGTAAAATGTTTCGGTAAGCCAAAAGTGTACTAGTTTCCAGGATATCTGAAATTATCAGTATACCCATCCGGAAGCCTCAATTGTCATGCAGAATATTTGTGCTTCAGTGTAAGAGCTAGCAAGTCAAGTGGAAAAAATAAGAAATTGAAATACCTTTGTTAGTATCTTATGAGGTCAGTGCTCTGTTTCTGTGTTAAGGCAGTGGATAATGGGAGTCTAACTAAAAAGATTATCTGTAGATAGTGGCAACTATCTGATTTATGAAGGAAAGCTTTTGATGCTACCCTATTACAGCACTAGTATCTAGCTTGTCAGCTGAAGAAATGTTACCTTTTTAGGTGATCAAGTAATTGGAAGCAGTTAGAAAATACATAAGCGATTTTACATGTTTGAATAAAAACTAAACATCATGAAGAAAATAATATCCCTTCATCATACCATGACTTTCATTACCTCCACTGTTTCACTGATTAAAATATAAACTATGATGTAAAGAGAATACATTTTTTCTTCAATTTTTGAGTAATTGTTAGCAATTATTTTGAGGCTAAATACGGGAAAAAAAGAAAAAAAAAAACAAAAAAAAAAAAACAAAAAAAAAAAAACAAAAAAAAAACCAACCTGCATGGAATTCACAGAAAGGCCTGCTGTAATGAGTCAGTAATTATACATTATGAGAGTCTGTCCATGTCACGTATCTCTGCTGGTGCCTAGAAGAACAGTACTCTGTGTAAGCAGGAATTTGACACCCCCCTGAAGCATGGGGCTAGGCAAATTGGGATACTGTCCTGAAGTGGTTGATGACTACAAGATGGAAGAAGCACTTGGAAGCTTGAGCTATGCTGATACTGCTACTGTGGTCAGATAACAAAGTCTTAGTGAAAAATAGAGCCTGCATTCTCAGAGTAATGGTGCATAATGACAGCAAGAGAAAGAAAGGTAAGAGATGCAAAGCAAGACAGGGAAAGGAAAGGGAAGGGAAAGAAAGAAATATTTACGTCAGATTTTCCTTTCTTTTTGTATCTCCTATTAAACTCTTTCTTACTTCTAATCTGCTTTTTTGGCTTGTTGCAGTTACCTCTGTCATTCCTTTTCACGTTCCTTGAGCTACTTCCCACCTTTCCCAATGCACCATATTCTAGGTCCTGAAAGCAGATGAGGAAAAGAATAGTGGGATTTTCAAAAGCTGGAAGAACTGTTACTCTGATTGCCTATTCTTTGTGTTGCTTTTTATAAGGCTTATAATCCCTCACTAGGATTTATTTATACATATTTGCACATAATCTTTTATTTATACGCTCACATGAGCATAAGAATATCCCACTAATAAATATGTATTTGCTTTTAGAATGCTCTATATTGTCTCAATACTGTAGGAAGCACATATCTCATGAAATAAAATTGTGGAAGTCACTCTCTTTTTCTTCTTGCAGAATTTTTTTTTTTTTAATATATTCCTTCATTGCCTTGCAGCTTCCTGCATTTTTGCCAATATTAGTTGACTTAGCCTTTAAGCGGCTTCTTCATATAACTTTGAGGACCATTTTGCTTAGGAATGCCTACTGGTTTTCATTTCGATATCTAGGAAAGTTATATTGAAGATTGTCCTTTCCCCTTTCTGTTCTGTTTCATTTTGCTTGTAAGGCAACTCCTGTGCAATAGTATATCCTATCACATATCCATCTTCAAAAATGATGATGCCTTTCACACTTTCCAGAGTTGCCTTAAGCTTTGGGATGCCTTGACACAGCACATGCTACATATAAGAGCTACAGACAGCTACATATCAAACACTCAGTGAGTTCAGACAGCACAACAACCAGGCTGTCCTGGGCACTTTCAGTTAGATATGTGGTCCCTGAGATACAGGTCTTGTGAAATCAAACCTCAAAATTGTTCCAGAACTCTGTGGATGCATATAGATCAGTCATTACATGCATAAGAGGGTGGTTCTTGTTGTTGTTGTTGTTTTTGACACAACTGTACTTTGTCTTTGCTTGCAATATATTTTTGAGTGAGTTCCTGTTGTGCTCAAATGAGTTTCCTCCCAGATGACCTCAGGGATGAAGTCTCACATCTGAAAGTCTTGAAAAGCACCAGTATTGCTTTGCGGCTGCAAGGCTGTGCAGCGCTTGGCTCTCTGTATGTATGTACAATGTGCACCCAGATCTGGCAATTGGCACAAAGTTCATTGCCTGTGAAGACGCAACATAATAACTGCAACAGATTGAAGCAAACAAAATCCCAATCTACCTTTTTTTTTTTTTTTTGCATTTCAGCAGTCATTAAACATATTCATCAAATTTTATAAGACAATAAATAGTACTTCACACATACTATACCTTATTTGGATAAAAAACTCGGGTTACAGTGATCCAAATTTCTATGCTTTCTGGTTTCTGTCAGTGTAAATCCTTGACATCCTTACTACCACTAAACTGCATTGACCATTTTTATGTACCTTTTAACGTAGAAGGCTTTGAAAACATTTTCATAGTAAGAAACAGTAATTGCAAATTGAACTCTCATAATCTTTCTGTAATCTTTCTGCACTTTAGTAAGGCCTTTGATATTCTTCTTCACAATATCCTTCTGGACAAATTGTCCAACTGTGAGATGAACAGGTTCACGCTATGCTAGGTGATGAACTGGCGGAACGGCAGAGATCAAAGTGTTGTAGTGAATGGGGCTACATCTGGCTGGCAGCGAATCACTAGTTGTGTTCTCCAGGGCTCAATTTTAGGGCCAGCTCTGTTCAACATTTTTATCAATGACCTGGATGCAGAAATTGAATGCATCCTTAGCAAGTTTGCTGACAATACTAAACTGGGAGGTGTCGTTGACTCTCTGAAGTGATGAGAGGCCTTGCAGAGGGATCTAGATATATTGGGCAGCCAGCAATGGCACGAAATTCAGCAAGGGTAAATGCCAGGTTCTGCACCTGGGACAGAGTAATGCTGGACACAGATACAGACTGGGAGATGAGTGACTAGACAGCAGTCCTGCAGAAAGGGATCTGGGGGTGCTGATCAACAGTAGGCTCAACATGATCCAGCAGTGTGTCCTGGCAGCCAAGAGGGCAAACTGCTTTTGGGATGCATTGCAGAACCACAGAATCACAGAATGGTTGAGGTTGGAAGGGACCTCCAGAGGTCATCTAGTCCAACCCCCCTGCTCAAGCAGGGTCACCTACAGCACATCGCACAGGACCGCATCCAGGCGGGTTTTGAATATCTCCAAATAAGGAGACTCCATGACCTCTCTCGGCAGCCTGTTCCAGTGCTCTGTCACCCTAACAGTAAAGAAGTTCTTCCTCATATGGAGATGAAACTTCCTGTGTTTCAATTTGTACCCATTACCCCTTGTCCTATCACTGGCCACCACTGAGAAGAGTTTGGCCCCATCCTCTTTACATTGCCCCCTCAGGTATTTGTACGAGTTGATAAGATCCCCTGTCAATCTTCTCTTCTCTAGGCTAAACAGGCCCAGCTCACTTAGTCTTTCCTCATAAGATAGATGCTCCAACCCCTTAATCATCTTCGTAGCTCTATGCTGGCTCCTCTCTAGAAGTTCCACATCCCTCTTGTACTGGGGAGCCCAGAACTGCACACACTATTCCAGGTGTGGTCTCACCAGAGCTGAGTAGAGGGGGAGGGTCACCTCTCTCGACCTGCTGTCCACACTTCTCCAAATGCAGGCCAGGATCCCATTGGCCTTCTTGGCCACAAAGGCACATTGCTGGCTCATGGTTAACTTGTTGTCCACCAGGACTCCCAGGTCCTTCTCCGCAGAGTTGCTTTCCAGCAGGTCAGCCCCCAAACGATACTGGTGCCTGGGGTTATTCCTCCCCAGGTGCAGGACCCTGCACTTGCCTTTGTTGAACCCCATGAGATTCCTCTCTGCCCAACTCTCCAGCCTGTCTAGGTCCCTCTGAATGGCAGCACAGCCTTTCGGTGTGTCAGCCACTCCACCAAGCATTAAACACAACATAGCCAGCTGGTCAAAAGAGGTGATTCTCCCACTATATTTAGCATTGGTGCAGCCTTCCCTTGAATATTGTGTGCAGTTCTGGGCTCCACAATATAAAGAGGATGTTAAGGTCCTTGAAAGCATCCAGAGGAGGGCAACAAAGCTGGTAAAAGGGCTGGAAGGCAAGTCTTATGAGGAGAGGCTGAGGACACTTGGGTTGTCTGGCTTGGAGAAGAGGAGGCTGAGAGGCGACCTCACTGCTCTCTACAACTTCCTGAGGAGGGGAAGAGGAGAGGGAGGTGCTGGTCTCTTCTCCCTGATAACCAATGACAGGATGCACCGGAACAGCACAAAGCTGTGCTGGGGAGGTTTGGACTGGGTATTAAGAAAAACTTTACTGTGGTGGCTGTCAAACACTGGAACAGGCTTCCTAGCAAGGTGGTTGATGCCCCATGCCTGTCAGTGTTCGAGAGGCACTTGGACAATGCCCTCAATAATATGCTTCAGCTTTTGGTTAGCCCTGAAGTGGTCAGGCAGTTGGACTCGATGCTCTTTGTAGATCCCTTCCAACTGAACTATTCTTATATCTAATATTGCTGAGCAAAAAAGTTGTTTAAACGATTATATTCATTTCAGCTTTTACAAGATTCACAAGCCCAACTCCCTCAGAATTCATCAAGAGAAAATACAAGGGTGATGCTTAAGTCAACTTCTAATCTCTTTCTAATGAATTCACATATTTTATGTGGGTGCGCCAAGATAATGCCTCCATGTACATCTATGAAGTAGATCGATTCACTCTTAGATTTTTAAGTGCATGCTTTTACAAGTGTAGGCTTATCTAATTTTTCACTCTGTGCTGGACACCAATTACTGCTGAAATGTGTAGCATGTTCTTTGAGATACTCAGTCTTGTCAAAGAAATCTCCTGTTGTGTTTTTTTAAAGTGTTTGTGTTTTTTTTTCTTTTTTTTTTGCTTTTGTTTTTGTTTTTGTCTTTCCTAGACTACAAATTAAACATGACAGCGCTTCTAGACACTCCTTGAAAGCTTTCTATTGAGTTTATAGTTGAGCCTCCTGCGTATTCACTGCAGAGATATACATTGGTCTCTGATACTAACTCAGTGAATCAGAACTCAATAGGATGAATAAGGATCCTGGAATTTGACCCCTTATATATCTCTAAGGTGCCTGTTTATGATGACAGATAAGATGTTTAACACTGCAAAGAATATAGTCATGTAAACCTGAAAGAGAAATTCTAGTAGATAATAATTTAGACTCTTTCTATATTCTCCAAAGTCATATTCCACACCGTAAAGGTAAGCATTCTCCTTTGAAAGATAAGCATAATTTTAGGATTTTTTTACTGAATATTTTGTATAAAACTGGAATGTAAATCCCTCCCTTAAGACCAAATACGACCTTCATTACTGATCTATGATAAATTGCTCCTTAGTTTAAACATATTTAAAAACTTTTAAGCATCTTCACATTGTTGTTCATTTTTCTGCTGCCATTGCTCTATTTAAACAGTAGTCTTGTGGCTCTGAAAAGCAGTAGGGTCTACGTGGTGTCTTGGAAAACCAAGGGAGGTGAAGCTAGAGACATGGTTAGCTCAAATGTCATTTGCACACGTAAAAATCAAAAAGGAACAATGATGTACAGGTCAACTCCTTCGTCCATAATTATTAGACCAATACCACTGCCTAAGAAACAATTCTGCCTTATAAGTCGGTTGTAATCAGACACAATTCACAGTTTCAAGCCCTGATATAACCAGACACTAATTCCAATTCAGGTATTTGTTCCAGCTCTGTGAACTTGCTTGGACATCAGGAAAAAAAGACTATGAGAATGGAAAGCAAAATGTACTTTTGCTATATGTCTGAGGCCCGCTTAATATGGTCTTGTCTGGAATTTGAAGCCTATTGTGCAAGGTGCTTAACAAATAGTAGGAGACAGTCCTTGTGTTAATTCAGAGGCATACAACTAACCCATTGGCCTACACATGACACTTGACAATTTCATCCCTTATTTTTCAAAGAATTTTCTTAATGAAATGAACCGTTAAGACCAGTGCATAAATTTGAGCTGTATGTAGCATGCTACCTAGCACTGCATTTTAGAGCACGAGAAATGTGAGCAATGTTCAGGTATCTGTGAACAAAAATTGCAAGTTGTGGAAAATATACCATTTTTCCTGAAGAGCTTTCAAATAATAAGTCACTCTTATAGAAAGGTCTTTCCTAAGGTCATGCTACCTTTATGTCACAATTCCAGAACACAGTGAGGAAGTGAATCTGAATGTGACCTCTTTCAACTCCTGTTCATTAAGGCATGTGATACAAACAACACAGGCCTTTCACCGCAAGGCCTGGGAAAAAGCTGAAATTATGGCATAATCAAGCCAACAAGAGAAAATTATTGAAATGGAAGCAGTATAGATTATTAACTTGTGTTTTTGTAAAAGCTGTCTTTACCCAGAATTAGCAACTGTGTCATTTTGGACAAAAAAAAATGGCCTCAGGTTAAGCAGATTCTAATCAACATGTTTCTCCACTTAAATAATCCACATTATAGTTCTTTTAGTTTAGTGTTAGTGGTTGCCTGCTTCTTAGTCCCATTATTTCAGTGAGACTAGTGCTGTTTCACAATGACTGGCATCAGAAACAGGCCATGAGGTTCCATTTATATATATCTATATCTATACATAAACAGACTGAGTCAGTCCTTGCTTCAAAAAAGCAGAGAGTATTTACAAGCAGACAACCAAGGTAATCAACAGAAGTGATTTAGGTGACAGCTACTGTGATCTCAGGACAAGTAGACACTACAGTGTCTTCAGGCACACTTTCTGTTAATTCGCTGTCTGTTTTCCCTGCTGTGGTAAACCAATGAATTCCTTGCAGAGTGCTGCATTAGATCCCATATACTGTGAATAGGATCAACTTAATTCAATAGTTTGACTTTTTAGATAGTGAGTGCCAATCTTTCACCATAAATCACTGAGATAACAGAGAGAATGTGGCTGAAGGGCAGAGACAGTAGACAACATTATTTTCAGCTTATTCCCGAAAAGTGGTGACAGAAATGTGAAGTCCTTCTAACTAAACTCAGGAAGTGATCATTCTTTTTTGCATGAAATAGTGTGTTTCTTACCTGTTTCAATTTGCTGCAAGTTAGAACCCTTGCTAGGGTAAAATACCTGTATTTATTTCCACAGTGTAAAATTATAGAAAAATCCTGAATACAGAAAGCCTGCCAGAGTAGAGTTTGTATTGGCACAGAGCAGATATCAATTCTTTTTTTTTTTTTTTTTTGTTCTGGGGAAACGGCAAAAAAGGACTGATCCTGTGCATCATGGAATGAATTTCAAAGTCTTCTCACACTCTGTGGGATAACATTCAGGGTGGTTGTTCTTTTCAGCTGCATTAAGTAGCATTAAGTAGTGTGGTGCATAGTGCCATGATTTGGCACCAGTTTCAACTGGTATAGTCATTCAATACACTGCAATGCCAAGAGAAGGTACAAGATCACTCACCATAATGTTGCTTTGGACTAAAGCTGATAATGTCCCTCTGGGAGACTTATCGGGGCCAAACTGTAGCTTCAATCTCAAGTTAGTGCAGGCTCTGCTAACTTGACCATTTCTGAACCCTGTGTTGTCACACTGCATTGGTAGGACAATAGTTTACTCACCTTCAACTTAAATACTAAAGAGACAAAACAGCTGACAAGTCTTTCAATATCTTTTGAGTATTTGCTGTCTTTTCTATATACAGTTTCTGCAATACAGTGTACGAAAGTATGGAAGAGGTGGCCTAGGGAGAAGATTCACTTTTTGATTTGAAGAGGGGCATCTCTAGAACCCAGCTTAACAAAACTTTCAGTATGTTCTCTTTCCTCTTTGTATAGTAAGTAATTGCTAGTGATGGACACAGCTATATTACTGGGTGGTAGATTTTATGTTTGTTTGTTTGTTTGGTTGGTTGGTTTGGTTTTGTTTCTGTGTTTTGTTTTGTTTTGTTTTGTTTTTGTCTGGACAGGCATATTCATCTACAGACAGATTACTAGGCTTTTCTTTGGTTAGAGAACAGGTGAAAAGGAAAAGAGTCAAAATGCACAAAAGGTGACACTGTTACTGTCTTCTGTTTACCTGATGAGTAGGATTTGGGGTTAGATGGTACAGGGTATAAAGCACAAAACTAGCCAGCTGAAAATTACTGATGTGTGGGAATCAACCTGGTGACATAAAGGAATGAAAATCTGGGTAGGGATTCAGATATTTAAGCACAGGCAAGTAGTGCTAGATACCTTACAGTTTCCTGCTTGGCCCCAAACCATGCAAATATTCTCTAGTTCTATGTAATACATCAGCCTCATGAAGATTTCTAGAGTCTCAAATGACCTAATTACCCTTGTCTACGTACTTTCTACTCATTAGGTAGATACTCTGATATTAGGGATGAAACACATGCTTCCTTTCTCCTTGTATACTGATCTTTCTTTACTCAGCCCTTTCATCTGCTGTTTAACACAGAATACCAAGGAAAATGTTTCATTCAAGAAGGCTTAATTCAAGGAGAATGCTTGATTCCAGAAACCTTCATGGAGAAATCTCCTAAATTTTACTAGACATCTCTTCGACTTCTGCTTCTCCATCTGTTCTGTAGCTTATCTGGTGGTCTGTTTTACATGTGCAAATGGACAATCCATTTTTTCCCATTAGTTTCAGAAATTAATTACCCCTTTATATACAGATTTCATGCATCCATAATGTAGATGACAGGTTATAACGTAAGTATTCTATTAATTATTTGCATTCAATCATCTGCATGCCTCAATCACAATTCTGTGAATAAGAAGCTACACACGGGGTCTATCCCAGGCTCTCAGATTCTGGGAGTAGGAACCGTTTTTACCACTCTCTGTCTCTAGGGAATGTCACAGATAGCCTGAAGAAATAAACAAAAGTGCTAACTCATTTTACTGTAGTTTTGTTGCATTATTCATATTTAAGTACAGATTATTAAAGATGAAATTGGTGGTGAACTACATCAGCAGTTTGCTTTTCTTAAAAATGAGTTCTACTTTAAAATTTGAAGAGAATGTACATTTCTAAACACTCTGGCAATTGTGTTAAAGGTAAGAAAAATTGGTTTTATTTTTCTTGATTGTTTTCTTTAAATATTTTAAGTTTATATAATACTTATTCATGGCAAAGACGTTCCTTAGAGCAAAAACAATGGATCTCTTTCAGGCCAGACATCCCCTAAGTCTACTGTCAGGAATGAGTGAATTGATAAAGAAGTTTCACCTTGTTCTAAATATAGAAGTTATTTAAATGAGGAGAAAATTACCCACCCCAACACAAATGCACCGGCACTATTTTCTAATTGCTGCAATCATGTTGCACATGCTTACAAGCACCAGAGCTGATAGCTGAAATTGAAGAAGGGATTAGTTTCACTGCACCATCAAACTCAGTGATAATGGTGCTGAGACGTATGTAGGCAACACCATAGCATTATAAGGCATTATACCAGCTGCACAGAAAAAGTATGGAGAAGAAAAAAAATGGAGATGTATATCAGCAAGTAGCTGTGGTGAATAAATGGTGTGAAATTGAAGATTTTCATCATTTGTATGGATTTTAGCCCATGTTCCAGTGAGAGATTGCTGGGCTGTACAAAATGTGCTTTGTCATGTGGGTGGGAATGGAGCAGCGAACAATTGACTGTTAGATTGGCAATTCTTTAATTGTCAATCTAGCAATTTTTCAGTTTATAGAAAAGTGATATGTTCTGTTAACAAAGAATTAACTGGAATTTCTTGCTTCTGAGAAGAAATCCAATTGGCAAAATTAGAGATAGCTCACATGATTGAAATGACTTCTTACAAGCAGTGTGGAAAGAACTTAAAAAGGTTCTGCAGCAAGGGGTGGAATACTGTAATAAAGACTTTATTATATATGCACCGGTTCTGGTGGCAAATAAATGTAAGTGAACTAATTTGTATAAAAATTTAAAATTGGCAAATTTATCCAGTTGGACAGCAGGAAAAGGTAAACTCTACACCTAAATTTGTACTGCATGAACTCCCTTAATCTGCATTTATTCTTATCCATGCACACCTACATCTGTAAAGCTGCTACTACAGACACAAAAGAAAAGGGAGACTTCTTTTCCTTGAGAGACAGAAATAACACCATGGATAACTGTGGGTGGTCAGTTTGGAGTTAAGACCAATGTAAGTATTGTAATAAAATGCATTTTTTCTTACAGGTTGACAGAAAGGCAGGTAAACTGTACTTGGTAAGATCCAATTAGAGGACACCACAAAGTATTGAGATGAAAACCACGAGAGAATTGTGAAAAGTCCAATTTGTTTTTTATCCATCTGGTTTTTACTGACATATTCTACACCCTTCTACATAACCAGTTCATTGGTGGTGTTGTAGACTGTAAGAGCAGAGCCACATGGATTTGCCTGGGTGGTCCCATCACAACCCAGCAAACAGCAGAACTGCAGTTCCAAAGAGAAGTATGAGGGTGATAAACCTATAGAGAAGATACTGTGGAGAAAATTAAAGAAGAAATGGACAAATACAAATCCGGGGCTCCAGCTTCACTATTGGGTTTAGCTGAATTTGATCTACTCTGTCACCAAAAAGAGTTGTTACTCTCTCAGTTTATCCTTGCTGATCATTTCCCATGAGACGTTCCCTTCCTTCAACACACCAGGGGGCTGTGGGAGTCTGTGGAGATGTGGATTAGCTCCCTGATTCAACTGAGAACTAACCCATCAAAACATGAGTAGTTTTCTGCTGGGTGCATCTTTAATTTGGGAAAAAGCAAGCATAGCAATGTATTTCTTAACAGAGTATTGGATAAACTAGGCTATAAGTGATGAATATTAAACAACAGCTTCTATTGGTGAATATAGTCTTATGAATAGCACTCTAAAATATATCCCTGTGTATTTTGGATGATCTCAATGAGAACAGCTTTTAACCTCTTGATAATTTTAACACATTTTACAGTGTTGCAGAAGTACTAAAGGAACAGGCAAACGTAAATATTATGGCAATATTTAAAAGGGAAAATATAACCTTAATAGTTGTAGGTGGAAGCCTAACATCAATGCAGGGCACTACTATTAACAGCCTCTTAAGAAAATCCAGTTTCAATAGATTTCTTCTAAAACTCAGCCAAAAAGAACATTTTACAGCACAAACTTTTTCTAAAGATATGGAGGAAAGATGCAAGGTTTATCACTTCCTAGTGATTTGCATACTCATTCTAGCTGTAGAAGATCTGATTCCTTGGGTCTTCTTTGTCTGAAGACGTTTAAATTCAAGCTCTGCGTTCAGGAAGACTGCTACATCTTTGTTATCCAGTGGCTCCATAGAAAATGCAAATGCAAGCTTGGGGCCAAAATTTATAGTTTCCCAATCAGCTAAGTGTCCCCAAAAGTAAGCTAGAGCACCGTGCTCCCTTTTGCCCTTTCCTGACCTAATAATTCTTGAATTCTTCCAGCATGGCATCACTACTTTAACATGAGGTCAGAGTATTTGGGTCAAGTTCAATGGCTGCTGGCAAACCACAGGTCAGATCAAATGAAGGTGTGGTTCCTTCTGGCTGTAAACATTCTTTGCCTCTTAAAGCTGGATGTCATCACTGTGGCAAAGCTTATCTCAAGTTTACTTGATAAATTTCCCACCAACCTCAGATGGATATTGATAAAACTGGCATTAAGGCTAAGCACTGTGCTGTCATATAGAATAGAGTCATCGAAGGCCGTTTGCTTTGACATGTCTCAAAGATGAGTGCTACCACTGAGAGATTCAATCCAACTCTGTGAGTCAGCACTGCCAAGTCACACAGATCTGCCCACATCTGTCCGCAGGACACAGATTCATAAGGTTAATGTATCATATTAATCTATTCCGGAAGGTAGCAGCTCAACACTATCCTCTCACTGTCTCCACCATATGCTGAAATCTGTTAAACAGAACTAAAGAAATATTAAGTCTATGTGTATATATAAGCATAATATTTTGTATTGCGTTCAAGCAAGTGCAAGTCCTGAGTTTTGGTGAAGAGTTTAAACTCTCAAATGTCAGGAGACACAGAGTATGAACTGAAAATGTGATTTCTTTCTTCTTGTACTTCTACGTTAATATATGCTCACCATGAATCTGTTTCAAAGCTGACTGGAGCTAAGAAAGGTCCTTAAATAGGCATTGGATCAATCAATATTAAGGAGTAACAATATTGATTAAGGAACTAATACAGTGATTTATCAGTAATATATCTAGAGTAACATATATTAATGTCTTGCATATAAAAAATAAATATATATTATACACTGAAAGACTGATGGTAATGTACATAGAATTTTGGGGCTAAATCCCTGATTTTCCAGTCCAGGTTTAGTTTGTGATAAAGTCTCATTAAAAAAGCACACTTCCTGTAGCTGCATGCTCCAGAGAAAATACTGAAAAAACTCAGAAATCTAATCTGAAGTTTAAATATTTATAAAACTAAACCTATTGCAATTTTGAAGTTGGTCTTAGTGCTTGTACCCTCTCTTCATCACACTTGCACTTTGGTCACATTGCTATAAATAACATCAAAAAAAAGTAAATACGTATAATTAAATAGCAATGAGATAGAGGCTTTGAATTCTTTTTACAGCTACTGCATTGTAACTTTGGAATGGTATGGAAATTAATAGAATTTCACTAGAAGGAAGTTATGTGAGATAAGAAACTAAACTTGGCTGGTCTATAGTATCCATCCATTGTTGATTTGTAAACATTTGGCTAATGGCCTTAAGATTTTAAATTAAATTACAATTAAAAGAGAATGTATTCACAGATATCTTAACTTTTTTTACTTTTTGGATAAGTGTAACATTAGTATCTTACAACTATCATGGTGATCTCTCACCAGCATGTAGATCAAGTCATATGCATGCAGATCAAAAATCATTACAATTATTATCAGAGATATTTTTCAAACTGAGAAAAACAGTAAATCAGTTTTTGTGTTCTCCCTCACAACCTCTTGACAACATTGGATGTGTATTGAGCAAACATCACTCTATTCTGCAAAAATCCAAATTTTATCAAACTGAAGAAGGAAAATCTTCACCTATGATTCTTTTGATTTAACTAGTATTAACTGTCAGCACTGAGAATGTAGTAATGTACATTCCCATGTAAAGTATTTAGCTGTTCGGTAGCTTTTCTATATTTCTGTGCTCAGTGGGTTGAGTTCTGAAACACGACCTGCTGTTAATGTAAGTACTGCTTAATTCTGATGAAAAAGTGAAACAGTCATACCCACACCTCTCATTTGAAGAACATCATTCATGTGATTCTAAAAATCACCTGAGTGCAATATGTTGCATGTCCCTTTACTGCAGAAAAAGTTATTTGCACCAAAGGAAGGAATCCTACATCATTTTAATTTTTCTACGTGAGCATATTTTCATTGTGTGTCCTTTGGGTCATTGTCACACACTGCATCTGATTTTATGACTCTGGCAGGTTCAGAGAGATGCACAGACTTTTTACTTGTTACATGTGACTTGTGATTTCACAACATGCATTCTAGAAAGTACCAAATACAGATAATTGATTATCTCATTATGGGCAATTATTTCCTCTTGGGGTCTTTTTGCTTTTGTCATGAAATCTATTTTCCTGAGAGCAAAAATTTTAGGATTGTATTTCCTTTGCATACTATTCATGAAAATTCTCCCCCTCCCCCCCTTTTTTATTATCTTGTTAAAACTTACATTTTGACGTATATTCTTTACAAGATGCAGTAAAATTAGCACCATTAGCTGCAGTCTGCATGGCATCTGACCTTTCAGAAAGAGACTGGAGCACTTTCTTAATCTCCAGCCTCCCTAATTACCCTTCTTTTCACAAGGGTTGTTGTAGTTAGGAAGCATTTCGGCCTGTTAGCCTCTCTAGGCTATTTGCTTCAATAAACTCAATGTCTTTTTTCTATAAACTGGGAGATATATAATCATGTTGACAAGTCACATTATATGGCAGTTAAACATGCAATCCCCTTTTTTTTTGTCTCAGCCTAAAATACATCTCACTCTGACAGTAAGAAAGCAGTATTTTTAACAGGTACAGTATACATCACAGACAATCATAAATGGCAGAAAAAACCTGTTCCTTGAACAAACATTCCTGGACAGTTTATTTTATTGGAATATTATGTTAGATGAATTATGTGACTTCTTATACACAAATGACACTTCATTATTTCACATTACAAAATGAAATTCAAAATTAAAAACTCAGTAACCATTTTTATGGACAATATCTTGCCTTCTCACTAGTTGAACCATCTGTTGTTGTTGTTGTTTGTTTGTTTTTCATTTTCTATATTTTATTATGGAGTTCCATGCAGCTAGTCAGAACTGAAAGACTCCTCTTTTGACACAGGAGTATATGATACAAGAATGAGATGCATAATGACTGCTTGTCCATTATGACAAGTAGAAAAAGGGAAAGAAAGCACTCTGAATGAACTTGAACAAAAGCAAAATGTTTAATGAAGCTTCTTATCTGGCTATTTTGGACCTATATCTTACCCATCCACTCCTCTTCTCCAAAGTCCTGCCTCTGCGAAGGTCTTTGTGGTTGTTCCTTGTCAGACCAACAGGGACAGGTGCAGGGTGTGGGAAGGTGGGACCATTTCTCCTCAGAGTCAGGACTGAAGTGTCATTTTGTCCTTCCATGCACCCCACATTCTGGGGACGATGACTGGGGACTGCATGCTACCACATGCGCCAGGCACAATATTTATCTGCCCATCCTAGCTGCATAATTTCCCCAATCTCACCTTTTGAGTGACCTGGTGATATTATCCTCAGGTCATAGACAGAGAAAGCCTGTGTCCTGAGGGGACAAGAACAGAATTTGGCTTTTGTTGTTGTTGTTGTTGTTGTTTTTTCTTCTTTTCTTTCCACACTATAGCAGAAACAGCACTGCTAACAATTATGCTAAAAAAAAAAAAAAAGTTATGCATTTTATTAATTTCTTGTAATTTAATGCTGCCTCACAAAATTCTACTCAGTCGGGCAAGTAATTTTTTCTTTTGACAGGCCAGTAAGATATCATTAATTTTTCATTCTCATCAATCACCACGGTAAAGGCCGTCTGAGAAGGTTTTGTGCTTTGGCTGGTAATTTGTCATGACAATTTACAAGGCTGTTTTAATGCCTTCTCTTAGCTGATTGAAAATGTCTTATTTACTTCAATTAGTTTTGCCAGTGAGACACCGTGGTTTTATACAAAATGAATTGTTAATTGCTCCCCAATGCTTAGGTAGACACCTGCTTTTTTATTAAAACACAGATCAAACTGCATATGTGGTGAGTGCTAAAATTAGCTCAATCGTACACGCAAAGCAGAGACTTAGGGTCTTCTAATTTATAATACAGTCAATGTTATTTGCGACATAAAATTATTTCTGATTTTCAGTTAAGTATTATTTTTATGATATATATATAAAATAAAACAAGTGGAAGCTAGCTAGTTTTTCCTTGCTTGGTTGATATTATTATATTAAATATATATTTATGTACATATCTGCATTGCTCTAAGTGGTAGGTGCTTCATAAATCCTTTGTAAAGCTGGTGAATTAAACAACCTTTCAATGACAATCTTTTAAGCTTAACTACTCAGCTCTTTATAACCTATTTAATACTGACAGATGATAGAGAAAGCAATAAAGAAGATTTAAACATCTACATTAACCATCTTCAAGGCCCCATGGTCCAGTCTCTAATCATGCAGCAGTATTTGTTTTCTGTACATACTGTATGCACTTCTCATAATGACATTAATATTTCCACACAGTGAGGTCGTGCCACTATAGAATGGAAAAGAATTGTCCACAGCTGATTTCACTAGGTCACCAACACATTCTGCAGCTGGTATCAGGCCATAATTAGTGAAACTAATTAGCCTTAGGAAACTAAGCCATGTGACCTGTACTTTAATACACATACTCGTTGCTATGGTAGCTCAAATAGCAATATCTCTCAAGCTGTTAGGTTTCCTTTCATAATGAACAGCTACAGGGTGTGGAGCTGTAGATAAAGCAAATCCATTTGTTAGACATGGTAAACTGCAACAAATAATAAATTAAATAACACTGGTACCTGAAGGGATCATTTGATAGAAACTTCAACGTAGCATTTACACTTTGTAGATGAAAAGCCTGACTATTTTTACACTTCAGACATTGTCAGAATTTTATGGCACTGGTCAGAAAGAGTACAGACAAAGTGAAAGTCAGGGTGATTTTTTTTTTCTTTCACTGTATTGATTTCTTTGCCTATATAATAAAACCTTCTAAACTCAAGCAAATAAAAGCTTTTGTCCAGACTTAGCAGAAAGACCTTTTAATTTTAGATTTATACTTTTTTAAACTGCTAACCATTTTCAGACTATTCGCATATACCCTGCTCCTTTTTTCCTTCAAAATCATGTTTACATAATAAAGACCAAATTATCTGTTACAAAAAAACTTGTTTAGTCAATGATATCAATGAATGCAGGAGATGTATTCTCATATACTGAAGAATTTAATAATTCCTTTAATAATGTGACATTGAAAAGCTTTTCCATGTGCATGTTCCAAGACATACTTATACGGAAAAAAAATTAAAAAGAAAAACAAAACAAAAACAAACAAAATACCCTGGAGGCCTTAATGTAACTTATTTGACTGTAGAAAGACTTCATTTTAAAAGAATGTCTGTATCCTTTCTGTATTCTCTATCTTTTTGCATTTCGTTCAATGTTCGTGTTAGCTGACTGAGAATTCCCTGATGCTGGGATTTAGAATACTATTTTCTTCATTATTTTGGGAACTTTGACCCTGAAGATTACTTGTAAACTTCAGTAGTTTGAAAATCTTTGAAAGAAGACAGAGATGGAGGAGATGGAGGAGGTTTTAGGTACAGTAAGTATTTATATCTATACATAGGTTGAAAAGATAAAAGTAATATCAGGCCATAGCTTGAGGTCTCATGCATTACAACTGTTAGAATACTCTTTATATAATTAGTCAAATTTAACTGTGTGCTGTATTTAACTCCTGCAGTATAGAGCTGGGTAGGTCCCCAAAGACACCGCTGAGGTACACGGCTCAGTTTTTACTGAGATCTTACATAACACCTAAATTTCTGCTGTGATTCAGTGAAAGAGTTTATCTATCTCCTTTCTGTAGTTACCAGAAAGATGGCTTAGGTACCCACCCTTTTCATAGAGGTTTAATATCAATACCATATATATATAAAAAAATTGTAACTAGATCCTGAGGACTAAAAATAACTATATTGCTAGAAGTTTTTAAGAGGTTAATAAAGAATTTTGAATAACTGAAAAATGAGCTTCTTTATTTATATCCCTGAGAGGAAACATTATACTATTATTAGAATTACAGATTCTAAAATGTTTAGTTGATTGGAAATTTTACTAATACCCTATACAAATATAAATACTATTGAACTTCTGAAAATAATATCCAAATTTAAACTTCACTGATAGAGAAACAGGAATCATTCATTTCTAGGCCAGCACAGCATAGTAGGCCTTGAGCATCCATATTGTGTGTGTCCATGCCCAGGTGCCAGCAGTGGGGCTGCGGCGCTCCTGTGAGGCAAGGCCGGGGCTGCCCCGTACCGCACACAGCCAGTTCCAGCCGGCTCCAACGGCCCCGCTGCAGGGCACGGTCGGGCCCAGCGGCCAAAATGGTAGTGCCTTGGAGAAAATGTGTTTAAGAAAGGGCAAAACACCACTTGGGCTGTAAGGAGTGAGGTAAAAAGTGTGAAAAACAGAGCTGTTATGACCCAGGTCAGAGAAAAAGGAGGCAAACAAATAGTATGTGTCTCCTTCTCACATATAAAGACCTATTGTAAATGGCAAAGGAGTCTTATCTCCCAAGTGACAGCAGTTGTGTTTTGCATGAAAGCTTCGACATTTAAATTCTGTCTATAGATAGCATTATATTATACTTTTATAACATTTAATATTTTATTTATTTACTTATTGTGCTTGAGAGAAGATTCTTCTGCATCTTATAGCCATGAACTTGGATCTGAAGTTTTGCCTTACCGTGTGACAAAGGTGCAATAAGACAACCTAACATACTAAGCCTGACACTGATTTTACATTGACCTGTACTAGGAGTAACTCCAACTCATCTTATTCATGTAATCAGGGATCAGAGTACCTGATTATTATTTTTTTTTTTTTTGACATGGTAGATAATCTTACTATGACCAGGTTTTCACTCACTGTGTCACATCACAGTCACTAAAGATAAAACAAAACAAAACAAAGCCCACCACTGGTCTTTGACATGAAGAAGTGAGTTAAAAAAAAAAAAAAAAAGATTAAAAGACAATGCATTGAAACCAGAAGATTGTCGTGTGAGAACATGAATTTTTAGGAATTTAAGGAATTAAAGAGCAATAATTTTTTAAATGCTTTTTGGAAAATGCATTTTGGTAAGCATTAGGGAGAGGGAGAAGACTATTTGATGAGCAAGAAATTGCAGAGTGGCTAGGGGGCAAAAAAAGCTCAGAAAGACAGGGAAAGGGAAATAATAGAGGAATTACAGAAAGTGAGCTTTTAGTGTAGAAAAAGAAGAGAAAACAAGGCAAAAGTAAGAAATATATAGGATTATTTTGATGATAAAGATGTCAGATAAATTTGATGGGGAAAGCTATCACTACAAGTAAAACAAAAACTCAAAAGTTTTTAAGCTTCATCAAGTCTAGTTGTAAACACATTCAAAGACATGAAAAAGTACAGACGATTCACTTATGGTGAATTAATAAACTACTCCCAGAAATCACTTTTATGTATAAGATTGGAAAAAAATAATTTCCTATATGCATATAGTTAAATGCAGAGGATGGGACATGTGTGTCTTATACCTAGAATTACGTAGACTGAAATAAAAAACTGCAAACATATGTCATGAAAATAAACTATAATGAAAATTTCTAGTGATAAAACTTAGAGTATTCTTTCAAAAGGTTAACAATATTGTAATGAAATAGAAATATAGCAGACTTGAAAGTAGTAGACCAAACACAGCTGATGCAATTAAAAATAATAATCTGAAAGGCAATATGCCCCTTTAATAAAAAAAAAAAAAAAATTCTTATCTAACTATTATCTGAAAACAAGATGTTCTCAGATCATGACTTCCCCCTTCTGCTTTCATAAGCCACCTCAGTATCTTTAGTCAGATCACTTAAACTTCCTGAGGTTCAGCCCACCATTTTATAAAATATCTCATTTCTGCTACAGACTTGCTAAAAAAGTCTATGCCTCTGTTTCTATCTCGCTCCTTCTCCTATCTAACTAAATAAATTCCCTAGGGCAGGGACTTCCATTGTGTGTGTATATACCAGTTATGTCACAGCTGTGCAGATGAACAGATGATAATAATACTGATATTTTGGTTTCAATTTGTTGGTGACTGTTGTCCTCAATGCATACTTTTATATAAGATTAACAGCTCATTATTTTCTTCCTTTGAGCAAACTGGATAAAGCATCCACTTTTCAGAAAGAGAAGGAGAAAAACAAGACACAGGTGAGAAAGAAGACTATTGATTTGGCAAACACTGCTTAAGAAGTTTATGGAAGAACAAAGAGCAGAATAAAGAAATGTCTTGGCTTCCCACCCCATGTCTTAATTATAAAAACATATTTTCTACTCTTTTTGAATGAAATTGTTGTGTAAAAACATCAATAGCTTTAGTATGTTAAAAATTGAAAGTTGATTTCATGTAAACAGTACAATTAAAGAATAGTGACAACATTGAGATAATTCCTCATTTTTGTCTTTGATTAGTGTTAGTGTTTTCTGAAGAAGTTGATAATTAGAAAGAGGTTGAGTTTTGGTTCAAATAGTTTTAATTCGTAGACGAATGTGGTATTGTGGCAGATGAAACAACACCATTAGCTTCTTCCTATATATCATACAAATATATATATATCATATATATATATGAACTTCTTTCATATATCATGTCCAAAGGCTGTGTGAGATAATCCTTTCCTTTCCTTTCCTTTCCTTTCCTTTCCTTTCCTTTCCTTTCCTTTCCTTTCCTTTCCTTTCCTTTCCTTTCCTTTCCTTTCCTTTCCTTTCCCTTTGCTTTTTCCACTTAACCTAAATTCTCTCTAGATCTTTTTGATAAGACCTTCAGAACAAAAATATATAGTTAAGTCAAGGTACTGATAAATGTTATATTGCTATTATTGTTAGTTTTCCAATATCATTAAAGTGAGATTTAAACTCTAAATAAAATTAATGGAATGCATGAATGAATTAAAAGAAGTCAACGCATATGTGGTGGTTTAACAACCAATGAGCAGCGAAGCTCCACCATGCCACTCTCTTCCTCCTCCTCCTCAACACAACAGGGGGATAAAATATGATGAAAGGAAAAAAAAAAAAAAAAGCTCATGGGTTGAGATAAGGAGCAGTTTAATGAAAGGAAATAAAAAAAGTGAAGGCTGTGCAGAAGCAAAAGGAGGAAAAACATTCTCTACTTCCCATCAGCAAGCGATGTTCAGCTACCTCTTGGGAAACAGAGCCTCAATACATGTAGCGATTTCTCAGGAAGATAGATGCTTTCCTAATGAGCAAAGTCCTCTCTCTCCCTCTTCTTTCCCTAGCTTTTATTGCAGAGCATGTTGTTATACAGTATGGAATATCCCTTTGGTCAGTTTAGATCAGCTGTCCTTGTCAAGTCCCCTCCCCACCTCTTGCCCACGCCCAGCCTACTTGCCATTGGGGAGGGTGGGGAGGGGCAGTGTTGGAGAGGCAGCCTTGATGCTGTGCCTACACTGCTTAGCAGTAGCCAAAACATTGGTGTGATATCAATGCTGTTCTAGCTACAAGTGCAAAGCACAGCTGCAGGGGGGAAAGTTAACTCCATCCCAGCCAGACCCAGTACAATGTAAAGGAGTTTGGAAGGCAGCACAGGAAGTGATCTAGTCCATACATTTCCACCAAGACAGAATCACCTTAATCTGTGCCATTTTTCAGAGATACTTGTTCAGTTTATTCTTTAAAAAACTCAAATGTCATTTTTCAGTCTTCCTAGAGCATTTTTTCAGCATTTAAGTGTTTTCACCATCAGATGTCTTGCTTCTCCAGGCCCTAAAAGGTGCTGCTAGCAAGCTGAAGCAGGTACATTAGTTTAAAACATTCCCCTTCTTAGGAATGGTGGTGTAAGTGAAGGTAAGTCTGTCTCTCAGATGCTTGTTTTACAGTCTGGCATCCTAGTTTAGACTAAATCACTGCTAAGCTTGAGAATTAGCCGTCGTGGTTTCTTACTACATTTTCTGTTCTGTTAGTACTTGGGAATTGTTCATCCCTTCATGTCGTCCACATTGCTTCTGAAGAAACTACCATCTCTCTTACACCTCATTTTCCCTTCACAGTTGTTTCCAAGGAGAATAAAACAGTCAAATATTTGGGTGCACTGAAATCTCTTTTACTGAATTGTGTATATTCCGCTAAAATCAACAATTATTCCAATGTAGTGAGAACTGTTGGACATCCTGTAGGTTTGGTTATGTTGCTTTCCCAGAAAAGCTCAAGATAATGTTCATTTTTCCCACCAGCTTCTTCTCTGGTGATTCAGCTACATGAATAAACAGTTTGTAATGTAGTATTGCACAGAATACTCTCAATATGAGAACACCTTGACTTTTTACCCCCTTTTATCCTAATCCAGAAATGTAATGCAGAAATGTTATCTGGAATTGTGGTGGTTTTACCCAGCTAAACAGCCGACCTCCACCACAACCGCTCGCTCCCCCTCCTCAAAGGAACAGGGGGAGAAAATATGATGGACAAGGGCGTAAGGGTTGAGATAAGGACAAGCAGGTTACTCACTAATTATTGTCACGGGCAAAACAGACTCAACATACGGAGATTAACATAATATATTACTATAACTAGCAAACTAGAGCAGTGAGAAACTAAAAGCAAACTAAAAACACCTTCCCCCCATCCACCCTCTTCTACCTCCTCCCCCCAAGTGGCACAGAGGAACGGGGAATGGGAGTTGCGGTCAGTCCATATCACTTCGTCTCTGCCGCTCCTTCATGGTCACTCTCTCTTTCCCTGCTCCAGCGTGGGGTCCCTCCCATGGGATGCCGTCCTTCCTGAACAGGTGCTGTGTGGGCTTCCCACAGGCTGCAGCTCTTCAAGAGCATCAGTAACTAGCTCTCAGCTTCAAACATTCAAAAATATGTTGTTAGGGATATTTTCCCTCTGCAGAAATTTCCATTGCTTTGAATAGCAATTTAGCCTGAATAAAGAGTATAAAAGAGAGTTCTTAAAGCTCAACGAGGCTGTCATACTCAACAATAATTTTGTCCTGCAGGGCTAAGATTTAGACTGTTGTTTTGCATTTAATGCCAATGACTTCTTTTTAATGTCTAGTTTTCTCTTGTCAAATCATAACATGGTTTAAACTATTCAAGATCCATCTTTCACTTCTTAACTCATATGTACAAGTGACAGAAAATGATTAGCAGAGGAAAATAAAGCACGTTGAAGAGAATGGGTCAGTGTAAATGCCTCACTAGAAGAATTTACCAAATTCTATTAAAGTAAATGGGTCTACATGGGTGCTTAAATATATATAGCCAGGGATGTGCATTATGGTCATTTGCTGAGCTCACAGGAGCAAATAGTAATAATTCTAGCTTCAACACAGTTCTTTTCATGTTTGAAATGTTTTCCAAACACTGTCTAAGTAGAAAAACCTAATGTCAATTTAATTAGTCAGTCCACTGTGTGTGATTAATAAGTGTTTTATATATATTTCCTGTGCTGAAAAAAAGGCCCAGGAACATCAACATCAGGACTGCAAGGATAAGGCTAGCTGTATCCCTCCCTGTCCTGCCTCCCTTCTATGATTGTAGCAAGAAGTTAATGCAGCCCATTTAGAAATGAAACTGATCTGCTTTTGAGCCTTGAAGAGCCCAATATAACCATCAGACACTTCCTGGCAACTCTC
Source organism: Chauna torquata (assembly GCA_013399475.1). Classification (NCBI taxonomy): domain Eukaryota; kingdom Metazoa; phylum Chordata; class Aves; order Anseriformes; family Anhimidae; genus Chauna; species Chauna torquata. Next base: position 21,030 of record VXAL01019412.1, on the reverse strand, counting down.
CAATATGTCCTATCAACCACCCCTGAAATCTGTTATTGGATTAAACTGATGTGTCTAGCTCCACATTTAGAGCTCTTCAGTAGATTCCCAGAGACATCTGTCATGATTGTAACTGGCTATACTTGTCAGTAACCTACCTCTAGATGCCCCTTCACCTCTTTATCCCTGCCAAGCATTTAACCTACTATCATTATTTAATAATAAATAGGATTCCAGGCATAGATTGGGAGCAGATTGTATCAGGCTTTTATAAGTCTGTGCTAAACTACTCAGTCCAATAAACAGACTAGGAAAAATTTCAATTTCTTGTTCACCATATACACCGACCCTGATTTAGTGATCCCTAGTTCCGTTTGGAATGTTATTACCACATTGTAAATGATTAATAGCAAGAAACAGGATGTATCTATTAAGGTAAACAAACAAACAAACAAAAATGTGAAATATTACCAAGTTATCAAGAAAAATCTGATGTTTTATTATCAAGATTTATGGGAAAACTAGAAAAAGGAAAATGGCATCTATTTCAACATATACACGTGAAAAAGAAGAGGTACAAACCACTTTGTAATACCTCAAGACTGTACTAAATTGACTTAGTCCATAGAAAGCTGAGTGTTTACAGGGACAGAGCCTGCTGGGGCAACAGATGAACCTTTTAGGTTGTCTTCGTTTTTGGCCATCAGTTCACAGAAACCATTGCAAAGCAAAGTCACTTCTTTTGGTACTTTTTATAACGTGAACTAAGCTTCACGTCGGCTTCCCATTTGGGCTGAGAGGAAGGAATATTTAGGGTGTTCACTTGGCACCACAAGCTGGCTCAGTTGAAGTAAATCTTGAAGGCAAGGTAAACAAAGGTATCAGAGTTAGGCAGTAATTTGAAATTTGCAGGTATCATGAAGGCTGATACAAATAGATACATATAGAACTTTATCTGCAAACTTTTTCTCTCTGAAGGGTAAAAGGATGTAGAGTGAAGGAGATGTGCCGGAAACGGTGAAGTCACTTGTTCAATATTTTATGGCTTATAAACAGGATGACATGGAGAAAGCCTCCTTGCCAGCATCTGAGTAAAAAATGCTATGGCTCCTAATTGACGAGCATTGTGCTGCTCTGGACCCCATATCAGAGGCATAAGTTGGTGTTAATGAGAGGCGATGTTAAATATTATGTAAATTAGACTTTGTGTCCACAAATGTATGGTACTTTAAACATGGCTAGAACAGCTTTCATATTACACGGTTATACTTGCAGAGTACAGTGTCCAGACAAGTTGTGTATACTTGCATGGAATGGAACAGCTCAGTGAAGGTAAGTCAGCACAGCTCTGGCGTAAGAGCAGCAGCAGTAGTGCGACACTGTCCTAGCAGGCTCACCCATGCTTACAAAGCTATATTGCTTCTGATTTGGGAATTTGGTATTTCTTCAGTGTGCTCAATTTTATACAGTAGCATTACCAAAGCAGACCAAAGGTTGACCTGAACTGAGATGTCAGCAAATAGTAAAACTGTCTGGATTTATTTGTTATTATTATTATTATTGTAGTAGTAGTTGTTGTTGTTATTTAATTTAAAAGGTGACTGAGGGACAATACACAGCTATTCGTATAAAAATTGTCTAAAAAAATAGCTGTTGCTCAGACCTTCTAACTTAATTTGTCTTAGTTCAGATTTGAACCATAGACTGGGAAATCCTGTGTATTCACTGGGAGCAAATTCCTGTCTTCCTATGGGTTTCCCTGCAAAATACTAAAATAACTAGGTTATATGTGATGGAGAAAATCACATATTTCTTGGAAACACTTTGCTTTGTTTCCAAATGTATTGTGACATTCTGGATTGAATGAAGTCCTCAGTTAGTTTAATCTGGGGCCCATTATAAAATTCAGCACACTTTGGTCATCATCCAGGACCAAAATAGAAAATGGCATGGAAAATAATAGCATATATTATTCCTATGAAATGTTAAAATGTTAGGTTTGATAGTCATTAAGTTTCCTGATGTAGAGAAAACAATAACAATGATGTTTTTACTGGGAGGCGGAGTGGCAGGAATCATAAGGCTGAAAAAAAACCATAATCTCTTACTGGAATGTAGCTTTGGATAGTGCTAGGAATTGCTTACTCATGCTGAGCTGCCCCTGGGAGTCATACAAGACTTTTGTTGTGGTCACATGCTTGCAATCACCATGGTGCAATACCTTTATCAGAGTCACTGGGGGAATAAAAGCGCTTTTCAAAGCAGGGTTTGTGGTATGAAATACAGTTGCTTCATTTTTTGCAGAATAATGAACTCACAGAAACTATTACCAATGCTTATTTGAGTATGGTCATCACCCTCCGTATACTGCCTTATCTCCTGCTTTAAAAGACCCAATTAGAATATGTCCATTCTCACTAAAAAAAAAAAAAAAAAAAAAANNAAAAAAAAAAAAAAAAAAGCTTTATGTAACATAGAAGATGGCTTATCTATTTGACATCATAGTTTCTTTGGAGGTTAAAACTAAGAATGCAATTTATTGCATCATATTGCACAACTGACGAAAAATTCCTTAGACTATGAGTCCAGTATGAGGATAGGAGTTCTTTCCTTATGGAAATAACATTCATCCTATATTTTGGATGAATAACATTATTGTCTTAGGAACTCTATTCAGTGTGCCAAAGGTTTACTTACATGCACCAGAATACAGTTGGGCCTCACCTCACTTCTGAGGGTGAAATCAGTACTTTCGGTAAAAAGTAGAGAAATCTAGAGATAAATTTCCAGTGACTACATTATAATTTCAGAATGCTTGTGGAGATGAAGACAAATCTTTCTCTGACAGATACAAAATGCTGGTATAAACTTGTTGAAAGTTATGCCTCATGCTGGGTACAGACAAACCTGAATGAAAATCCTATATGCATACGTTTCTGAATCCCTGTGCTATGCAGAAAAAAAAGGATAATGACCTCATATCTGTTTTCACAGCACCACGGAATAACAGAATGGTTGAGGTTGGAAGGGACCTTTGGAGGTCACTTGGTCCAACATCCCTGCTCCAGCAGGGCCACTTACAGCAGGTTGCCCCGGACCATGTCCAGGCAGCTTTTGAAGATCTCCAAGAAGGCAGACTCCACAACCCCTCTGGGCAACTTGTTCCTGGGCTTAGTCACTCTCATAGTAAATAAGTCTTTCTTGATGTTCAGACAAAGCCTCCTGTCTTCCAGTTTATACCCATTGCCTCTTGTCTTGTCACTGGGCACCAATGAAAAGAGCATGGCTCCATCCTCTTTGCACCCTCCTTTCAGGTATTTATATACGTTGATAAGAATACATTGATAAGATCCCCCCTGAGCATTCCCTTCTCTAGACTGAAGAGTCTCAACTCTCTCAGCCTTTCCTCATAGGAGAGATGCTCCTGTCCCTTCATCATCTTCATGGCCCTATGTTGGAATCTCTCCAATATGTCCATGGCTCTCTTGTACTGAGGACCCCAAAACTGCACACAGTACTCCAGGTGGCCTCACCACTGTTGAGTAGAGGGGAAGGATCACTTCCCTCCATGTGCTGGCAACATGCTGCCTAATGCAGCCCAGGATACCATTAACCTTCTTTGTGGCAAGGGCACATTGCTAAGTCATGTTGAAATTGGTGTCCACAGTTCCTTTTCTGCCAGGCTACTTTCCAGCTAGGCAGCACCCAGCATATACTGGTGCCTGAAGTTTTTCCTCCCCAGGTGCAGGACTTTGTACTTCTTGTTGAACTTCATGAAGTTCCTGTCAGCCCATTTACCTAGCCTTTCGAGGCCCTTCTGAATGACAACACAACCTTTTGTTGTATCAACCTCTCCTCTCAGTTTTGTGTCATCTGCAAACTCTCTGAGGGTACACTCTGCACCATCATCCAGACTATTAATAAAGATGTTAAACAGAACTGGATCCAGTATTGACCTTTGAGGTACACCACTAGTTACTGGCCTCCAACTAGACTTTGTACCACTGATCACAACCCTTTAGGCCAAGCCATTCAGACAGTTTTTGATCCACCTCTCTGCCTACCCATGTAGCCCATGCATCAACAGCTTTTCGATGAGGACCTGATGTGAGACAATGTTAATGGCCTTGTTGTCCAGGTAGACAATATCCACTGCTCTCCTCTAATCTACCAGGTTGGTCATTTCATTGTAGAAGTTTATCAAGTTGGTCAAGTACCACTTCTTCTTGGTGAGCTAATCTTGGTGAATTAACAAAAATTGGTAGAGATTCAGCAGCTGCAAAGTTTGACTTGTAACTGCATGACATCATTTGAATAATTCATTGATTTCACAATGTATTTCTTAACCCTAAGCAGGTACTGGAGAAAAAAGTCTGTACAGAAGACCAGTGAATGGGCAAGCGCAGAATTAACTAGGTGCTATCCCCGATTGTTCCTAATATGCAAGAGCTTGAATATGTCTTCATGGAATCTCGCCATTATATACTCAGAAACCAAAATATGATTATCAGAAGAGTCCAACAATTGCTAAAACAGCAGCCTTCCTTGTGTGGATAATTCTTCAGATAAATGCTCCTGGATGTATCTGCAGTATTTCTGTAACACAGAAACAGAGGTCAGTGCTTACAAATCCTTGCACAAATTCAAAGGTAAGGCATAAAAGAGTGTATTATTGTATTGAACACCCTCTGATAGATCTGCAAGAAGGGAGTCATAGGTAATCTTTCTGGTTTTAAGCCTTCTGCAGCTGTTTATAGTCAGACATGTCCTTATATTGTTTTAGCACAATTATTGCACAAGAGATTTAAAGTCATGAAATTTGTATCAGTATTGAGGAGATGTAGGAAAGGGAAGTTAAAATAGACCTCATCCTACTTTTGCTTACATCCTTTTACTCCTCAGAATAAATGTTAATATCGAAAGGCATAGAAGACCTGCATCATTTCTAACTGTATATTGGAAAGACATAAATATTACTACACAAAAAGAAATATACTCACTAGTAAAGGAATGGTGATTAAGATAAAGCTGTACCTTTCTTATTGATTAGAGGCTGCTCATGATGTTAGAATAATAGGATGAATTAGTGCTGCAACATCACAGAGTCAGAGCTTGCCAAATGCAAGTGGGTGTACTACTGGCGCCATCTCTGATAGCCATGTCTGCCTGAAGGCTATCAGATAAATATGTAATTAAATAAATATGGTTTCTGACTGATCTGAATTTTTTTTTGTTAAAGAATAAAAAATATGGAATGAGTAGAGGTCTTTGATCTAAGAGAAAGGTTTCTGCTTGAAGTAGAATTTATGTTTTATGGACTGATTGTGAGCAGTTGCTTTAAACAGTCTGATTTTTTTTTCTTCTATCTAAATCTATGTGCAGCTGGATTAAGTATTCTTTGGTGCAGGTCATGCAATTAAAATGATAAAAGAAAGTAGTCACTGTGTATCCTGATTGGCTGCTAGAAATTTCAAACCATAGCTTGTTCCTGGCATAAGATCAAGTGTCACATATTGGATCCTCATCACATGTGAAATACCAGGATGCCAACTGCTTTTCATTTAGCCAAGCAACGCATTGGCCCTGTCCCAGCAGCTGGCTGGTACAATTCAAAATTCACAGGTTGGTGGGACTGAAATCTCAGCAATCTTTTCTTCCTCATTTTTCTTCTTCTTCTTCTTCCTCTTCCTCTTCTTCTTCTTCTTCTTCTTCTTCTTCTTCTTCTTCTTCTTCTTCTTCTTCTTCTTCTTCTTCTTCTTCTTTTCCTCTCTCCATTCTTGTTTCCCTAATGATTGCTAATTTTCAACATTTTTCCTTTTTATGTATATGTGTAGGCCTTCTACAATCCTGTAATTAAGAATCTCTTCTTTCATTTTCTTTTTCTTTTTTTCTTTCTTTCTCTTTTTCTTTTTCTTTCTTTCTTTCTTTCTTTCTTTCTTTCTTTCTTTCTTTCTTTCTTTCTTTCTTTCTTTCTTTCTTTCTTTCTTT
>VXAL01019412.1:2359-14271 GCA_013399475.1 Chauna torquata | reverse complement strand
TTTTTTGTTTTGTTTTGTTTTTTTTCTGTTTTCTCTATCCCTAAGAGATCATAAAATAATCGCGCTGCCCCTATTATGTACATTATTTTGACAGTATGTTTAGGAGCTGTCCATCATATTCTTCACATTTACTTTTCAATATTTACATTATAAATTTTCTCAGTAAGTCTTCTTTGCATTAATGAATAAATATTGACAGTTTGAAGTTAATTAATGAGTGAAGAAATGCTATATTAGGATTGGGGCTAATCCCTGAGACACCATATCTCACCATATCCAGCCTGAAGTTGAACAAATCCATTGGGGGTTCTTATTAAAATTTTATTCATATAAGCTTTACAGAACTGGTCCTGTGAACCCTAAATTTTTCTATGGGCCATTATCTATTATTTCTACAGTCATCAGAAGCCATAGTTAGACAGTTTAGAGATATCGTCTTTAAGGGCACTACAGAAATTATATTCCTGGAACCCTGAGAAACAGCAAGCTACAAGCAAGATGAGTTGTTTGTTTGTGAGAATGGAAGGCATTTGAGAGACTGTTTGCAGATATGTACTTTTCTAGAATCCTCTTGAATTTGCTCCAGGTGAAGGAGACTGAGTCAACAGGCCTGCATCAGACTTACATACCACAGGAACATTTTTTTTTTTTCTGACAAAGACTGTTATCTATCTTTGCGAGTGCCTTGCTGGGTAGCTATGACTTAGCTTACAGTGCAGTTTAACTTGAGTTCATTTCTATTCTGGCAGCTTGTTTTACTGTTTGATACTCTCTGATCAGCTAACTACATACGCACACCACTTGTATTTCATTGCAAGGAGAAAGCTGTAGCAAACTGGCTGTTCAGAACCCATTTCATTCTACTTCTCAAAGTCTGAAGATGGTAAGGAACTATGTGAGATAACAGGTTTTGAAAAATAATAATATGAATAGCCTTCAAGCTAAGGTTTTGCGAAAACAGAAAAAAAAATGCTGACTTAATTATGGCTTTATTTCCTATGGCACTATCCTTTGGACATAGCTAGTGTGGTAAAAAAAATGGGGGATAACAAAATACAGCAATTTCTCCCACTCCTCCAAAAAGCATTCATGTCATCTACTGTTACCTTCAAAGACTTTTTTTTTGCAACTATACATCTACTGTTGCCTCCTGCTATTGCCTCTTACCTCATCATTGCTTTTCAGCCCTTGCAAATTAAATGAGGGATTAAATACTGAATATTTCTCACAGGAACTTTTGCCCTGCAAGTGAGGTATGTGTGTCAAAATCGTCCCTACCGTGTACAGAACATCTTCCAAGACTCCTTGATATAACCTCAGTGACTGAAGAAAATTACTCCTGAAAGCTTTAAAAAAGAGGAGACGACATCTGTGAAAGCCTTGGCTCCTCTATTCCCCTCCTGTCTGAACAGTGGGAGAAAGTAAAAGGAAAAAAGAGAAAGTAGTAAATGTTGTAAAGTATTGTCTCAAAAATATTTCATATATGAATAAGCAAAAAGAGTACAAGATCAGTAGTAAAAAAGTAAAAAAAAAAAAAAAGTAAAAATTTGAACATCTACAAAGTAGATGGCTATATTTGAATTAGTCATCCTTGTCTCTCTTTATAGTCACTCACTGGAGAAAAATAGGAACTTCTAAGTTGTGGTTCATGTGGTCTATTTTTAGATATCTACATAAGCGTGAAGATGAGATATGACAAATTCCCTATTTTTATCTTTTGACTATAAAGAGAGTACTGTCAGCCACGTTTCAGATTATTATGCCTATATCATAAAAGTTTAATATCATGTGACATCAGTGCATACTGGGAGAGGTGAAAGAGTGGGTAAATGGTAACTTTCTTGGAAAAAAAGAGGAAAATTAAGGTAATAGGAAGGGAAAAAAAAAGAGAAAGATTCCTGTGGAGACAGATGTACAAATACACTTGAGCAGATGGTGGTGGAAGATCAGCCAGAACTCTATTTACCTACATAGCCAAGTGAATGTGCAGATCAAGCCTCCTTCCTTTTCCGGAACACAAGTCTTGAACCAGATCAGAACAATCATTCTGCTAATGAACTGAGAAATCTACTGTTAAAAACAAAAAAAATAAATAAAAACACACAGAAACAAGCTATTGTCAGACTTTCTTATAATTTTTCTTGTCACAAGTTCTCAAAAAATTCTGATTCCTCCAGATGAAGGACTGCAAGTGAAAAATCTGTAACTAGGTGAACGCACTGTCTTGTAAGGTTTCAATTAAATTCAATAATGCAGTATTCCAAGTATATTGAACTTACAGTTATCTTAGTTTTAGGCCACTTGCCAGCAAGAAACTGCACATCTGATACTGAAATAATCACAGAAATAAAGAACATTAATGCAACAATTACAGGTACAGAAAAGAAATCAAACCATTCTCTGTTTTAAGAAATGTTTTGGTATTTAATATGGCAGTCCTACACATACATATTTTCTTGCTAGATTCAAACACAACTATTTATAAATTGCAAAGATTTGCAACCCACTAAAACTTGCCAACATTTGTACAATGTACCAATATTTTCTTGCTTTTTTTTTGTTTCAGCAAACTTTCTTTAATTTGTAAACCAAAGTACTCTTCCCTGCTATAGTTGAACCCCTATTCACTTGTGTGGATAAATCTTAATTCATTATAATCTTTACAGCTGTATATTTTCCTGTGAAAGGATATTATTTAGGTAGGGTGAAGCTGTTTCTTCAGCATCCATAAATAATATTATTTCCTTAAAAAAGGAAGAAATGGTCAAAAGCAAGTATAATGAGGATACATCTAAGGAAATGAATACTTGAAGTAGTGTGAAAGAGGAAAAGGTGATTCAAAAAGAGGAAGATAAATGAAGCCAAATGTCTTGTTCATTCTTCAAGGTAGATCTTGAAGATCTTAACTAAAGACATTATATTTTAATAATATCTCTGGTTTTTAAGATAATACCTTGTTACCTTGCACCCAAGTCCCATTGTTTTGTAGTGTTTTGATGTGAACATTACTGGTGCTGTATACCTGCAGATGAGGAAATTTCATCCAATATACTTATTAGAATAACCTTCTTAAGTTTATGAAATATCAGTATTAAGTCTATTCTTATTTAGTTGCTGACTGTTAGCTGGTTCTTTCGTGAGCTCAAAAGAGTAGCTTAGCTTCCATAAATAGTGACAAGAATGACAAAAAAAATATGACAGTGTCATTGAAAAAGAAGTACAGACATGTTGATTTTGACTATGAAACATGAATAGACTTACACTGAGCAGCTCTCAAATATCAAAAATCCTGTTGAAGCATGTTATTTCAAAATAGAGAAGTCCATGAGCTAGAGGTAAGATTAGTTATCTTCTCACCTTGAAGGTCAATTATTGCCAACTATTGTAGGCCCCAGTTTCCTCTTTTAAGGAAAAATGCACTATATAAAATCCAATCTCCTTCTGTTTTAGCAGAGCATATATAATTCATATCCTCAGTGTACTATATGTGATCATTGACTGTGTTAAATGGATGAAGGGATATGTGAATAACTTTTATGCACTGAATAAAAAGGTAGCCCATAACTTATAATGCAATGATAGATCATCTATTTCAGAAAACAAGCAAACAAATATTATAAAAACTATTAAACTCACAGAAAGTTTAAGCTTTAAGAAAAAACAAATTTAAGAAAGTTTTTTTGGGGTAGACTTGATAGATGTGTATAATATTACTGAGGTACATTTCAATTCATATCAGAACAGGATAAAACTTAGGGAAGGTTATAAATTCTGCAATAAATAAATCTTTGTCCAGTTACTTATGGACATAGATATGTATATTATTACATGTATTCAAAATTACTTCAGAATCTCTTTATTCTTTATTTTTTTTGTTTCTCTTATTTAAAGGAAATCAGTCATTGTATCACATTCCTTCTTAGTAGTTTGTGAATCTTAATTCTTAGTCATTTGTGAATCTGCTGATCTGTCTTTTCTGCAGTATTTTCTCAGCATTAGTTTACATTAATGGCTTCTGAGAAAGTTAGTACTGTACAGCACACATTAATAACTTTCCTAGAAACTCAAATGTACTTTCTACTGACATTAATGGTCTCTGTCAAACAAACTGATGGTTTGTAATTGGAATGCATTCACAAAATATCACTGTGTTTGGTACTATTTGTTAGTTCTGTTCACATCATCAGGTGAGAGGTTAAAGACAATTTGAAGACTGAAGCTACCCTTTCATTTCTGTAAGATGTTTCCTACACGTCAGAGTTGAAGTGTATGAGTCGAATAACACAGGGATCTAGCTGATAGAAAAAAACTTCAGACTTGAGTACTTCAAGTATTTTTTGCCAGGATTATAACACCCCCTCCCCTTTCCCCAGCAAGAAAGCCCTTCTCTCCCCACACAAAACCATTAAGTATTCTTATTTTCTACAGGAGCTGAAGATCTATCATGGAAAACGAAATTACGACATCTTTATTTCTATCAAATTAACTCCTTTATTTGTTTGTATATTTGTAATATACCTGATGATGGCTGTCTTTTTCATTTTTGAGCTGTTTGAATCCTGAGGATCATACATGCAGTGTCCAAAATATTTTATTCTGGTCAAGAAAAAATCAAGACTTCCAAGACTGAGGTATGACATATATACAGAAACTAAAACACAGAGGTCTTTTTTAATTAAGAAAGATCCTCTTTCATCCATGGAGATCTTATTTTCAAAAAACTGAGCTATTACAAGATGTTATGAAAGGCATGATCTTGCAATTGAACAATGCACTGTAAATCAGTTTGAGTGCTGTGAGATTTCAGCTGATGATCCACAATTCATGAGCTATTTGTTTCAGCTGTTTCAGATGTTCATCTGTTGTATCAGTTCAGAAGTGCCGTGATGTGCCATTATAAACCATTGTCAAATGGTATGTAGAAAGAGCCATAAAAATGGCAAAGAATCTGATTAAGTGTTCAAAGATCCCTGCTTGTACTGTTGCTCTGTGTTCTTTTCATGTGTTTTCAGAGTCCATTGTTCTACTATATACAACACTGTTTGTCATTGGGGGGTTATTTTTTCAAGACAGGATGCCAATATTGCTATTATATAGTCCTTTTTTTCACAAGAAGTGTAATTAACCAGAATTATAAGTGACAGAATATAGAACTAGGTTATAGTAGAGCAGGTGATAAAACAGGTGAAGAAAGTTCAGCACAAGCAGGAGAAAATGCATATTTCATATTCAAAGTCACAAATAATCAAGATAAGGTCATGTATCTCATGCACAGGAGAAGCAGAAGGCATAAACAAATACTGGAAAGATGATGACCATCATTTTCTTGCAGATAACAGGTTTGTCACTGGTAAAGCTTATTTTTGTAGTGCAGACAAAGAGAATTGGAAATGAATCATAAAAGACATTCTCCAAGTGAATTACCAGGCCTAAGAAGAAAGAATAGCTCTTTGGAAAGAAAAAAAAAATACAACATTACATGAAAGAGATCATTGTTTAATAACAAGTCATTGATAAACTTCAAAAGAGGCAGAATAATCTTCTATGTATCAGGAGAGTTTATTCTACCTATTTGTAGTTGGCTAGATTCCTTGCATTTGTTGTATCACTTTTTGATTTTTTTACATTTTTCTTTTGTTTCATTTGCATTTGATTTCTTTTTAAGAGAATCACAGAATCACAGAATCACAGAATCACGGAATGGGCAGGGTTGGAAGGGACCTCTGAAGGTCATCTAGTCCATACCCCCTGCCGAGCAGGATCACCTAGAGCATGTTGCGCAGGATGGCATCCAGGCAGGCTTTGAATAGCTCCAGAGAAGGAGACTCAATGATGTTCTAGTTTAGGTTTCACAGACCTCTTTTTATATAATAGGAGTAAACTCATATCTGTCTATAAGATATGTCCACACTGATAAATTAGGTGACCCAAGTTTCTTTGTTATCTGCCCTGATGTAAGAGCAGAAAATTTTAATTTAGTAGATAAGCTGCAGTTATGTTATTACAGCTGTCCTAAGATATGCTCCAGAATGCTTCTTCCTCAATTCAAAAGTAAGATTATTTGGTCAGAAAAACTACAAACTAGATCTACTTTGAATTCTGGCAATAAAAGTAATTTCATGATGGATATACATGTTTGCTAATTACATCTTTTACCTGTCACTGTCTCCCATAACATTCCCATTGACAAACCGATAAAGATACAGTGAAGTAGACTGAAAATTGGCTGAATTGCCAGACCCAAATTGTTGTGATAGGAAGCACAAGGTCCAGTTCAAGGCCCATCACCAGTGGCATACTGCAGGAATGAATACTGGGACTGGGATGTCTTCACTAGTGACCTCAATGAAGAGGCAGAGTGCACCCTCAGCAAGTTTGCAGATGATAACAAAACTGGGAGAAATGGTTCATACACCTTGGGTTGTGCTGCCATTCAGAGGGATCTCAAAAGGCTGCAGAAATGGCCTGACAGGAATACCAAGAAGTTCAAAAATGGTGCCCAATCCTGTATCTGAGAAAGAATAACCCCAGGATGCAGAGTGACTGGCTTTGCAGGAAAGGACTGGAGGTTCTGGTGGACGCCGGACTGAATATGAGCCAGCAACGTGTCCTTGCGTCCTTGCCACAAAAGAAGTTAATGGTATCTTGGACTGCATTAGGCAGAGTGTTGCCAGAATGCTGAGGGAGGTGATCCTTCCCCTCTACTCAACACAGGTGAGGCACGCGGAGTACTGTGTCCAATTCTGACCTCCTCAGTACAAGAGAGATATGGAGTAACTGGAGAGAGTTCAACAGAGAGCTGCTATGATGATGAAGGGACTATGGCATCTCTCCTGTGTGGAGATGCTAAGACAGCTAGGACTGTTTTAGGACTGTTTAGCTTAGAGAATAGAAGGCTCGGGGAGGGGGACGAGTATCTCATTGGTGTGAACAAACAGGTGTTTGGGGGAAGAGTAAATAAGAATGAGCCAGACTCTTTGCAGTGGTGTCCAGTGACAGGACAAAAGGAAATGAGCACAAGATGAAATACAGGAAATTCCACTTAAATAGAAGAAAAATTTTTACTGTGAGAGTCATCAAACGCTAAACCAGTTTATGCAGAGAATTTATGGAGTCTTCATCCTTAGAGATGGTCGAGAACAGACTGGACGTGGTTCTTAGAAACCTGTTATAGTTTCTGCTTTGAGCAGATGAGGTGGATTAGAAACCTTCAAAGGTCTCTGCTAACCTCATAAATTTTGTGGTGCAGTGATTCTATGAAATATCTCCTTTGGTTAGTTTTTTTCTGATCTGATAATTTGGGATAATTTCAAGACTATGGTCTTTTTTGGCTTTTAGCAAAGGTCTTTCCAAAACCGTGTTGTGAGGGTCTCATCACCAAGTAGCATTCAGGAATTAACCCTTCCATTAAAGTTAATGGAGAGTACTATGTGGTAGGAAACATGAGGAAACAACCACCAGGTGGGACAAATTAATGGAAGAAGCTGAAAATAATCTTGCCCATATAGGATTGTTTAAAGCATCAACATCTGAAGAACATTTTCAAAATCCGTTTAATAATCTTGATCTGAATAGCAAAATATTTTTTTAAAGGAAATGTTGAAGTGAAACCAGGCTGTCAGTATTTAACTGGCAAACAAGATCAGACTTGAAGTGTGTTTAATCTGTGGGAAAGATTTTGTGTATAAATGGTAGTGATGTTAGAACTAAATGCTACATACTGACAATTCTGTAGTGACAACATATTCTGACATTTATCTGCCCATCCCAGAAGAGCAGCTTGGCCAGTGAAACCTTCCAGCCCATACCTCAGCACTGCACCTGCGATTCCACAACTCCCTCATTCTCTTTCATTTCACCACTCAATACATGGAAGCCATTTCCACAATCATATCATATTTGTTCACATATTTCTTACTCTTTGGTAAAAAGAAGCCTGTATAGGGACGCTTGTGCTGACTAGCAGGCTGGGTCCACCAGACCAGTAGGTCTCCCAGTTGCTCAGGCAGTATGTTCAATCTGACTGGCTACCAGACATTAGTTTGTGCACAAATTGAATTGATGCATTTTTTTTACACCATTAAGCCACTGACATCTTGTGCAGGTCTGCACTAATTTATTATCACACATCCTATGTCAAGTGTCTTCTCTCTCTTGTCCAACAATGTATTTAAACACGCATAACTTTAAGACCAGAGTTAATCAAATTCCCTAAAGAAGACTATTCATATTTTAAAACATACACATATGTTAGAGTCAGGATCCAAATGTTTCATCTATTCCTCCTTAGATTGTTTTTGGATCGGATCAGATCAAATCATGTTCTCATGAGCCTCATGAGTAATCATATAATTGTGAATCATGCATTCAACAAAACACGACAAATCATCATCTTTGTTTGTTATACAGATAGATCATCTGACTAGCTCTAGATGTTTCTGAATGAATGATTGTTTCTTGCCCACTAGCCAGTGTTGTTACTTAGCATGGATTTTTGGCCTCTATAGTCCTCTTTTAACTGGATGATAAAGGCCGTTCTGCCTGATCTAATATTATGGGTAGAACTACATCTTTAAAAATAATAAGGGACTTGATGCTTCTTGCATTTAAACCACTGGAAAAAAAGTATGGCAAACAGCAATGACACATGAAGTTTGGCAGATGGGGACGTTTTAGAAGGATGCCTCCTTTTCTGAGACTTCACAGAATTTCTCTGCCACTTTTTACAGTGAGTCAAAGCCATTGCATTTAGTATTCTGATTTAGAAATGCCACAGATGCCAGCACAGAAATCCATTCTGCTTTATGAAGATTTTTCTCTGGCTCTGTATTTGCACCAACCCTCTGCCTACTCCTCAAAGAGCTGGCAACCCCCAGACTCAGTTTGACTACCAGATCTTGTAAATCCAGGATTATTTCCTTTTACTTCTATAAACATTTTTTCCTCGTATTTATCGTCTGCAGATTTCTTAGAGTTTTCAGGTCACTGCTTTACATTTTGAGCTTGAAGGGCATCTTTTGGTCCCGGTGTTATTTTCCACATCCTCAGATGGATCATCTTGAATAGATCAGGGTTACTTTGTAAACAGTACTATTTCCTCTAACCATTTTAAAGCTTTCTTAAAATTATCATCTTTTATTTATAGATGTATCTTTATGCCTGACTATACCCATCTTCAAAAACCATGACAACTATTCCACACAAAAGAATAACCAAAAGAGGCCACGCTGTATTCAGAGCAGCCTTTTTTTTTTCTGTTCCATGCCCTGTGAACAACTAAACTAGTATGAAATTATGACTACTGAGACAATGCTGCAAAAAAATGGTCAGTGCTGCTTTTTTTTTTTTTTTTTCCCTTGATGTCCCATTTACCTTTGACCAGCAACGTCTGACAGTTTGGATTTATCAGAGGCACTCAGAGTAGAACAACTCTGTGTCACTGTGTCTTTCTGCCATTAAAGGAATTGGGCACAGAAGAAAACACAGTTTCCAGGGCATTGTGACCATATTCAAGGCTGGCAAATTGCCATTAGAGAGCAAGACTAACAGGTCTTTTATTAGGAATGCAGTATAACAGAGAAGAGCTATCCTTCTTAATGAAAAAGCAGCTCTGCTGATATACTGTGCCACTGCTGTGTAAACAATTTAAAATCAGACAAAAGGTAAATATTGCATTGTCCCAACAAATCCTTTCTTTCTGTACGTCTGTGTTAATTATTGATTGTTGGTTGGCCTTACTTGTAAAAAAATAAATAAATCATTTGATCCACTTGCAGGTGTTTCACCTTCAGCCTCAGAGAAGACCGCTAGTCTCTCTGCAATAATACGTGTTCTGTCAGCTCCTCCTACTCTGTCCATGACTGAGGTTGCTCTTGTGGTAAATGTCTCTTCAGCGTGACTGGCTGCACTTCGCTAATTTACAGTGAATCACTTTGTTACATTTTCAATTGTATAAGATCTGAGGCACTGTCAGACTGCAGCAGTCTGTAGGTACACATATGCAGAAAGGGTGGCTCATAACATGTAGGGGGAGCACTTAGGCTTAAGATGCTAATTTTTGCAAAATGTTAGCTGCTGACTCAGAGGCTAACAGCACCTACACAGTTTCTTTTTTCACAGCTTTACAATTCCCTCTCTGGCTCACACACGTATTCTTTAAAGAGCAAAATTATTTTTTCAACAAGTGCATTGCTCACAATAATATGCTTATGCTTCACTATGACTTCTTAAGACAGTTATTTTTTATTAAACTCTTAATCAAAATATTAATACATGGAGAATTTATATGATTCAGCTGCTCAGAAGGATGCTGTGATGAATTGTAAAATATGTAGGTGAAAATAGCAATGAGTGACAAATACTGTGTTTAACTTTGGTGAATCAACTATATTGAGGGTTGCACTGATTATCAAGCATCTACTATACCTGGACTGTTATTTTTCATGCATAGTGTGTTTAGGTTCAAACTGAACCATGACAGTCAGCCTATTGTCACCAAAGAGCACAACATCCCTGAAAATATGGGGCTTTGGCCATTTTGCCACTGCTGGGATGGGAGCAAGGTCTGGACATGCTGTGCTCAGTGTCTACCAGGCAGAGGAACATCATGTCAGCCCAAGAACTGCAGAACTGTAGAGTAATTTGTGTTGGAAGGAACCTCTGATGGTCATCTGGTCCAACCTGAAGCACAAGTCAGGGCCATTGTAGACCAAATTACTCAGTGGCTTGTCTGTCAACTTGATGAGTTTTAGATCTCTTCAAGGACAGAGTTTTAGAGGTTTCATAGCCTCCCCTGCATGACTACCCCAATGGGGAAAACTTCTTCTTAATATTTAATTGGAATTTCTTGTGTTATTACTTGAGGCTGTTGCCTTTAATTTTAACACAGCACATATCTAAGAATCTGGCTCCATCTTCTCTATACCCTTTCAATAGGCAGCTGAAGACAGCAATGAGATCAACTTCACTTTTTCTTCTGAAGATCCCCTTAGCCTCCTCTTATAGGAACAAATGCAGCTTTTTCTGCCTCTCTCTTGTATGCTGTGTACTCCAGCCATTGGCTATCTTGTTGGTCCCAAACTGGACACAACATTCCATGAGCTGAATATATGCTGTGTACTCCANGTCCAACCTGAAGCACAAGTCAGGGCCATTGTAGACCAAATTACTCAGTGGCTTGTCTGTCAACTTGATGAGTTTTAGATCTCTTCAAGGACAGAGTTTTAGAGGTTTCATAGCCTCCCCTGCATGACTACCCCAATGGGGAAAACTTCTTCTTAATATTTAATTGGAATTTCTTGTGTTATTACTTGAGGCTGTTGCCTTTAATTTTAACACAGCACATATCTAAGAATCTGGCTCCATCTTCTCTATACCCTTTCAATAGGCAGCTGAAGACAGCAATGAGATCAACTTCACTTTTTCTTCTGAAGATCCCCTTAGCCTCCTCTTATAGGAACAAATGCAGCTTTTTCTGCCTCTCTCTTGTATGCTGTGTACTCCAGCCATTGGCTATCTTGTTGGTCCCAAACTGGACACAACACTCCATGAGCTGAATAGTAATACTGAGGTTTGGGAGCAACATTGATTTCAGCCCAAAACATGTAGTCAGAGACAGTGATCCAGATTGTCAAACCAGCAGAAAGTAAAAATTGTAGACAACAATATTCATTGCACTTTCTTAATTTTCAGATTGCACCCTAACGATGGTTATCTGACTTTGTTGATGATTCTGTGGGCAAAGATGGACATTGCAGTTTTTTGTTTGTTTGTTTGTTTGTTTGTTTTCCAACTGTGGTATCTGAAGGCTTTTAAAGATGCAGATAATGTATATTGACATTTAACAATCTATTCCTCTATAAAGCACATCACATCTCAAGTCAGACTGTATTTATGTGAATGGACACAGTATA